>RXON01003224.1:0-42155 GCA_009667805.1 Leptobrachium leishanense
AGCTCACATGGGTATATTTGCCCCCGGCTCACATGGGTAAATATATTGCCCCCAGCTCTCATGGGTATATTTGGCCCAAGCTCACATGGATATGTTGGCCCCAGCTCACATGGGTATATTTGCCCCAACTCACATGGATTTATTTGCCCCAGTGCACATGGGTATAATTGCCCCCTGCTCACATGGGTATAATTGCCGCTTGCGTATAATTGCCCCCTGCTCAAATGGGTATAATTGCCCCCAGCTCACATGGGTATAATTGCCCCAGCTCACATGGGTATAATTGCCCCAGCTCACATGGGTATAATTGCCCTAGCTCACATGGGTATAATTGCCCCCTGCTCACATGGGTATAATTGCCCCCTGCTCACATGGGTATATTTTCCCCCAGCTCACATGGGTATAATTGCCCCCTGCTCACATGGGTATATTTTCCCCCAGCTCACATGGATATATTTGCCCCAGCACACATAGGTATAATTGCCCCCCGCTCACATGGGTATATTTTCCCCCTGCTCATATGGGTATAATTGCCCCCTGCTCACATGGATATATTTGCCCCAGCACACATAGGTATATAATTGCCCCTGCTCACATGGGTATATTTTCCCCCAGCTCACATGGGTATAATTGCCCCTGCTCACATGGATATATTTGCCCCAGCACACATAGGTATAATTGCCCCTGCTCACATGGGTATATTTTCCCCCTGCTCACATGGGTATAATTGCCCCCTGCTCACATGGGTATAATTGCCCCCTGCTCACATGGGTATAATTGCCCCCAGCTCACATGGATATATTTGCCCCAGCACACATAGGTATAATTGCCCCCTGCTAACATGGGTATAATTGCCCCCTGCTCACATGGGTATAATTGCCCCCAGCTCACATGGATATATTTGCCCCAGCACACATAGGTATAATTGCCCCCTGCTCACATGGGTATATTTTCCCCTTGCTCACATGTATATATTTGTGCCCATCTCACATGGATGAGCCCATCGGTGAGCAGGGGCCTCAAGATGGCCGCCGGCAGGCTTCCTCTGACATCATCAGAGGGGGCCTGCCAGCAGCCATCTTGAAGTCCCTGCTCGCCGGAGGCTGAGCCCACCGGCGAGCAGGGACTTAAAGATGGCCGCCGATGTACTTCCCCTGATATCAGAGGGGCCGCCGGTGGCCATCTTGAAGTCCCTGCTCGCCGGAGGCTGAGCCCATCAGCGAGCAGGGACTTCAAGATGGACGCCAGCGGGCTTCCTCTGACATCGTCGGTGGCTAACTTCAAGTCCCTGCTCGTCGGTGGGCACACATGGGCCCAGCCTCGGCGAGCAGGGATGCACGCCGGCAGTCAGGGCTGAGGTCCCGGTCGGTAGGCAAAACAAAAGAAAGCGGAGCTGTTGGAGAGGCGCGCGCAAAGCGCCTCTCTCACCTCCTCAGTGACTGAGCTGTGAGGAGGTGAGACAGGGAGAGGCGCGCGCCTCTCCAACGGCTCCGCTTTTTTTTTTCTAACAGTTTTTAAATGTCCGTCGCGCATGCGCACTCAGCGCTTGACGGCGACGGACTTTAAAACTGTTTTATTATATAGATACAGTCCAATATTACATTTCATCTGTTTTCAAAACTGAATCATGGTTTTCTTGAAAAAGTCTTGCTAAATAAAGGTGATCACTACTAATTTAGGTGAATACCTCACAGTTTCTGCTTGTTTCATGTCACATTCCATCACCCTTTTAAGATTATCTCAATCTTCTCTCCTCCAGAACAGAGGACAAACTACTAGATATTCCCACTGTTTCGTTTTGGGCATTTATTAATTATTGAATTAATATGCAATAATTAAGGCCCTAAGTTTCAACAATAATATTTATTTCTTGTGGGTATTATGGTCAAATATATATAAGATATATATAAGAAAAACACACAGAAACCGGTGCAATATGAATTGACAATTTACTTGGCAATCTATATTAAACAGGTTATATCATTTGCTTTACAGTAACTACAAAAACCTAACATATACACACAGTTATGGAATAGTAATAGTCATATCACACAGTACATTAAATGAACAATACAGCAATGAAAGCATGCTTACTAGGCCCAGCTTTTGGCTGGGGGGCTGCAGAAGGTCTCACATGGTCAGCATCTCCAGGGAACTAGTTTAAGAGAGACTTAACTCTTGGTGCAAGTCCCTTTTATTCCCAGTGGGAGTAACCAATAGACAAACCTCTCTACCAATAGGTAAAACTCTCTAAAGTAGGCTGCCTTAATGACGTCACAGAATGCCACACAGGGCAAACAGCCTGCACATTGCCCCTAGTGGTCCTTCTTTGGTATGTCAATCATTTAATATTAAAATATGATAGTTTATGGCAGAAATCATTCATGATCATTACACCACCTCATCCAGGGAACCAGGAAAATAACAAATTGATAAATAATAATTTCCCCTTCTATACATATAAAAGGTTATTGAAATATACCACTTAGTTAATAACCCCCTTTCCTTAACTAAATGTAACTGTACACTACTTGCTGTAGAAAGTCTCCGGAACGTGGGATGAAATGACTTAGTCCCCTCCTTCCCCCTACCCTTTCTATGATCATAACATGCGATTATGGGCATAAAGAATGTCTTTGTCTAACCCTAAAAGTTAAATGTTAACCATGCTAATTATCTGACGTTAAGATTCTTCTATTGGCTTGTAAATCTGAGATTTTCTGTATGTCTTAATCTTCTATAAAAGGACTGACCTAACAACAAAGGAATACAAAATATTTAAAGAACGAACTCTGTGTCTGTTGTCTTCATTTATCTCCGCTAGCTAGCGTTTTGCTGCGTCACTCCTTACATGACGGAAAAAAAGAATACAGAAATCTAAATTACATGTCTTGGTAAATATGAATACGAATTAATTTATATCACAAGTCAGTGGCTTCTTAAGGCTGATGACTAAACAGGATTAATTCCTTTAAGGCAGAAAATAAGTGAATCGTGTCAAATACTAACAAATATAATATATATATATATATATATATATCTATCCTTGTACCTGCCCTGGGTATTATGTCCTAAGTAGAGCACAGTCCTCTGTGGTTGCATAAACAAGTTCTGTACTTTATGGTATTGACAGCTTCAGCAAGCAGCAGTATTGGCATAAAAAATAAACAAAAAGACATCCCTACAAACAAAATCCTGGCTCATTTGAGCTCTGACTCACTAAGAGATCCCTTACGATCAGGGTTTTAAACTGAACTAAACACAGGTTTCACCAGCCTTAGAAACGTTATTGTTTTCAGTATTCAGGTTTCTGCTTGAAACCAAACAAGCTGCTTCCTCTCCACACAGGCACCTCTCTCAGACTAAAGAGCAGGCAGTGATTGCTTTTACTGCTGCTAATGACTTACAGCTGACCAGTGCGTTGGAGACTAAAAGAATCTCCTGGGCTTCATTATGTTGTTCACAAATACTCCTCAGGAGTTAAACATCATATACCTCTTTAACCCCTTAACGCCGCAAGACGTACAATTACGTCCTGCATTAGGCAGGCTTTAACGCCGCAGGACGTAATTGTACATCCTCGGCGTTTGCAGCCCCCCTCCGCCATACTCACCACCTCCGGTCGCTCCCACGCTGCTCTGACTCCTGTGGAGTCAGGTCGGCGTGTATCCCTCCTCCCGGCGCACTGACGTCATCGCGCCGGTGATGCGATGACGTCAGTTTCAGGTGTCCCCCCTCCCGCCGGTGCAGGGGAAGTGCCTGAAGGGGAGGGGGGGATCCTTTGGATCCCTCTATCTCCCCATCGCCGGGAACCATTAGGCTGTGGCCAGCATCGCCACTTACATGAAGCTGGAAAGGGTTACAAAAGTATCTCCAAAAGCCTTGATGTTCAGGTGTCCACAGTAAGACAGACTTTCTACAAATGGAGAAAGTTCAGCACTGTTGCTACTCTCCCTAGGCGTGGTCGTCCTGTAAAAATGACTGCAAGAGCACAGCGCAGAATGCTTAATGAGGTAAAGAAGAATCCTAGAGTGTCAGCGAAAGACTTACAGAAATCTCTGGCACATGAAAACATATAATGTTTGTGTTGTATTATTTTAAGCAGACTGTGTTTTTCAAATTGTTGTGACTTAGATGAAGATCAGAGCACATTTTATGACCAATTCATGCAAAACTCCACGTAATCCCAAAGGGTTCACATACTTTTTCTTGCCAATGTAAGTCACATTACTGTAGTGCTCTATTATTATTATGAATAAGTGGTGAATATAGTCAAATATTGCATTGATCTTCTGCCCCGTTCTCATCTGGATCTTACATTTGCCACATTCTTCCCACCTCATTGCGCCTCTACCCATCCCTATTAAGCACGTTGTGTTGAATTCACTTGGTATTGAAATAGGCAAGTTTCAATTGGGCCTATTTTGGGTATTGGCTTGGAGCTGAAGTTCCTGTAGCCCTTTGTTAAACCAGTCCTGTATTTTTGGTCACAAATCAAGGGTTTATTTGCTTTGGAGAAATGAAAAAAAAATCACCTGAAGTGCACCCAAATTGATTATACCATTATTTTATTACCAGGTTCAAAAATAGTCAATGTTTGGAACTTATAAGCACAAAGTGTTGCCATGAAAAGAAAGTTAAGCATAGAAAATGAGGCATCTACTAGCAAAATTGATAGTTTTGCCCAAAAAATCTGAAGTTCCACAAAAGGAAGATGCTCCTGTTGAGATCACTGCTTAACCAATGGCATCAGTTTCAGAAGAAGGCATTCTAGATCTTGAAGAAGGATCTAGTGTTGAAATGTGTCTACCAAACGAAGAAGATACTCTTGAACCTCTGCCTGCCAAAATGCAATCTGGACTGGAAAGAACACCATGACGTTGCACAAAGCTGGCATTACTTGGAAATGTTTTGGGACCTCCATCCTGACTAGGGATGAGCTGTTCGGTTCGATGTGTTCAGAGTTCGATTCGAACATCGCCAGTTCGTATGTTCGCAAACTTCGAACATTTCCGTGTATTCGCAGCATGTTCGCCCACAATGCACCACAATGGACCACAATGCACTTTTCCACTGGCCTGAAGATTGTAATTGACTACAGCCAGCACCTGACCACAATTTAGGTGCAAGACAGGTGCAAGACTATGCCAATCATGGCTCAGAGTAATTTGCCCAATCATGGGCTTACAGAGCTAAGTCCCGCAGCACACTATATAAGGCTTAACACAGTCTTCAGCACGTGTTTTTTGAGAGGAGATTGTTGTGTTAGTGTGTGTTCTCACTGCCAGTCTGCCAGCATTGGCAATGCTATTGGGGGGGGGGGTCTCATTTATACAAAATATCTGGGAATTGTTCTAATCTTTGTGTTCTCACTGCCACCAACTATTTTGGGGGTCTCATTTCTACAAAATATCTGGAATTGTTCTAATCTTTGTATTCTCACTGCCAGCAGCAATTGTAAGGGTCTCATTTCTACAAAATATCTGGGAATTGTTCTAATCTTTCATCCAAAGCCTGCATAAGTTTCACCTTAATTTAGCCAAAAAGTCACTAAACTTGTTCTATGCGTCCTAAAATGTCTTTTCATACAGGCTGCCGCCCCAAGCAGTTGTTTATAAATAGATTAAAGAAATACCGTTTACCGTCATTTGAAACGTCATTTTTTTGTTTTAAAATGTTTCTATACATCCTACAAATCCGCCACTTCACGGGCAGATTATGGGGACCTTCTAGGCACGATATTTGAAGGAATTTTTTGTTTTTATTTTTAACTCTTATTTCATGGAAAACTCACTGTCCTTTAAAAACTTTTTTTTAAAACTTTTTGTCCTTGTTTCCTGTCCCCAGGGCACTACCCAGACCCCCATACACCTTTTATGGCAAATATCTTGCATATATGCCCTCTTGCAGGGCACTTTAAAAATCAAACTTTTGAGTCCCATTGACTTGCATTGAGTTCGGTTCGTGTTCGCGTTCGAACTCAAACTTTTGAAATTGTTCGAGTTCGAATGAGAACCAAACACGGGGGTGTTCGGCCTTTCCCTAATCCTCACCAGCCCATAGACAACATATCTTTTAACAATAACGTTGTTTACTACTGTAAAGGCATATTAGGGTCTAATGTTCACAGAAGATGGGTTTCCTTGAATGGAAAAAAAGTTTACATTGTTCCATTCAGGGCCGGATTTGCATCTCAGGAGCCTGTAGGCACAGAACTGTGGAGTCCCCTACCCCCCCCCCCCACCCTCAGAGCCAAAGGAAAAGAAACATGTCAGAATGACTTTTTAAATTTTGGTTTTGGGGCCAATAAAGAAAAAAAAAACTGAACCAGTTTATTTCTGTTCTCAAATCAAAAGAAGGGCCATAATCTGTTAGTTACAGGCATTTATAGATCGCTAGCATATTCCGTAGAACTTTACAAAAGAGAGAGTACAAAACAGCACACGTGCATGATACATGAGGAAAAGATAAACCTGCCCATAGGATAACTGTCCAGGTAATACAGCACTTTAACCAGGTGCTCATCCAGACATCCCGTGAGCTTACAATCTAAGGGACTGGGGCAAGTGAAACAAATTGGAGCAGTGGGAAGGTGAAGCTGGTGGCCAGAAAGAATATAGAAGGGCTTGCATGGGAAGGATCAGAAGCTTGGACTTAGCAAAAGTAATTAAAAAAGTGAAAACCGCTGAAATTAGGGACCAGGCCTGGGTGGGGAGGTGGATGGGTGGGACAGCACCCTTTGTGGAATTAGTGCAGTGGCATTGTTTGTTTTATATGTAAAAGCGTATATTGCCTCCGCTGTAGAACAGAAAATAAAGTTTACATTTACTTTTTTCTTTTTTAACTACACATTACATGGTCATGTTTTGTATCATTGTCAGACTGACCTTTCCAATAACACTTCACTTAACCTTGTGCAGTGTACAATTCAGACTGATGCAGGTTCCAAAGTCCCCTGTCACTTCTCACTGCAGTGCCATGGTCTAGGTTGTCGATGAAACAATGTATTGCATGATCAGCTCCACACTTGTTGGCAGTGTGAGAAAGGACTAGGTGAGTTAGCGCAGTATCACTGTTCACTTTATATTTGTAAACTGAATAGTAGTGCTGCGTTAGAAAAAAAAGAGAAAAAAAAAGAATATTTTGGTGTATTGCCTAAGCAATCAGCAATTCATTTATTAATTAATCAACAGACAGGGCTGGCGCTGCCGCTAGGCGGCCGCCTAGAGCGCAGCACCACCTAGGGCGCAGCCAAACTCAAAGGCAGGGCCGGGCCGTCCATGGAGCAGGCGGCTCTTTGTCAGGAGCGGCATTTTGCCACCCTGTCAAAGGCCGCGGCATGAAATACCCCTGCCCAGACAGCACGGCCCTGCCCAGACAGCACACAGCAAAAAAAGGGCATGCCACCCACCTCACTCAGCAGGCCGGCACCCGCCCCCTACACCTCAGCTGCTCGGAGCCTGCCCCCTACACATCAGCTGTACAGCGCCCACCCCCTACACATCAACAGCCCGCCCCCTTCACCACCAGGAAATCCCCCCACGGCCTGAAGGAGGAGACCGGGCACCTGAAGACCAGGCCCGAAGCCTGGGAGACGACCAGGCCGAAGCCTGGGAGACAACCAGGCACCTGAAGACCAGGCCCGTAGCCTGGGAGATGACCAGGCCCGAAGCCTGGGAGGCGACAAGGCACCTGAAGACCAGGCCCGAAGCCTGGGAGGCGACAAGGCACCTGAAGACCAGGCCCGAAGCCTGGGAGATGACCAGGCACCTGGAGACCAGGCCCGAAGCCTGGGAGACCAGGCCCGAAGCCAGGGAGACCAGGCCCGAAGCCAGGCCCCTAACAAGCTTTTCAGCAAGGCCTTAAACAGGGCTGTGAGGGTAAGTTTAAGTGTGTGGATTTGTGTGTGTGTGGATTTGTGGGTGTGGGTGTGGATGTGTGTGTGTGTGTGGATTTGTGTGTGTGGATTTGTGTGAATTTGTGTGTGTGTGTGTGTTTGTGGATTTATGTGTGTGGAGTGGATGTGTGTGACATTGGGTCGGGGTATGTGGACCTCTGTGATACGCTCATACACTCCGCCCGTTACTGTGCATTTCATTGCTGTGGGGCTCTGTGATACGAACGAAGGAAGTTCGCCCTACACATATTCACAAATTGTGTCATGCACATGTTCTCAACTTGGTTATTGGAGGTGGAAGTACTGTATGTGTTCCAGCAGTCAGTCTATTTGGCCTTCTTAGAATTGTATCAACTTTCTTCAAGGAGTCATACAAACTGGGAAGATCATATGAGAAGAAAGACTGGCAGTTCTAAACTTAAAAAGCTGGAACGTATTGGTAAAACAAGGGGATCAAGCAGAACTAAGGCAACTTGGAAAATATTTGGAAGGCGACAAATAACTCCAAAGAATTATGTCAATTATACCCCTGGGCATAGTCAGATTCCATGTTAGTGGGTGTGAAAATGAGATCTAGGAAAATCCCCCAGTTTATTGAAATTGTTCAATGCTCTGAACCTCCCATGTCAGACTCTAGGTCTAGGACATCCCTCAGTGTCAATAACCTGACATCTACATTGTGAAGGAAGTGAGGTATAAGTGCCAAGGAGGGGTTTAAGGACATGTCAATTATTGCTCTTTGGAGCAGCACCTAAACTACATAAATTGCAAACTCCCCATCTATGTGTCAGGACAAAATCAAATGGCACGCTGACCACAGTCACTTCTCTCAAATATCTAGGTATGTGGTTAGACCCTAATCTAAACCTATCTAAACTTTACCCCAAAATAGGTGCCCTGTACAGAAACAAATCCTGCCGGAGCCCCGCAGTAAGAAAGCAAATTGTACAACAAATGCTTATGCCGGCTATTGAAAACAGAGATGTAGTGTATGCAGCTGCCCTGCAAACACACCTTCATAAACTTACTACACTGTATAACTCATTCTGCCGCTTTGTGCTACAATGTAACTACCCACCATTGTGACCAGGGCCGGCCCAATCATGGAGCAGTCCAGAGCAACGTGTTCTCAGAGACTTCTTAACCACTTCACTGCGCAGGAAGCAGTGGTGTGGAGGACGCGCTCAGCTCGGATTCCGGCCGATCGCTGTGCCCCCGGTGCGGACTGACATCCTTGATGTCAGTCCTGCATCCGGGACCGCGGCGGGCACTAATAGATGACATTGCGCGGTGCCATTGCGGGGAAGGTGCCTGAAGGGGAGGGGGGTCCTTTGGACCTCTCTCCCTCCCCTTCCGTAAGGGGCACGTGGATGGTTTAACCCCTTGGGGGCTGGATTGCGATTCAGCAGTCGGCACCAACAGGCGCCGTATCTCGGTTCATTCCCAGAGCTGGCCAACATCTCGGATGTCGGCCAAGCTTCCGGG
Source organism: Leptobrachium leishanense (assembly GCA_009667805.1). Taxonomy (NCBI): domain Eukaryota; kingdom Metazoa; phylum Chordata; class Amphibia; order Anura; family Megophryidae; genus Leptobrachium; species Leptobrachium leishanense. The sequence continues at coordinate 9,383 of RXON01003224.1, forward strand.
ATCTCCCCCAGACGACTGACATCATCGTGCATAGCGTCAGTTCTGGAGTTAACCCATAGCTGCCACCAATGGTGGAGATAGGGGGTTCCAATGAACCCCCTATCTCCTGATTCTACCTAGGGGTTGATGTTTGGCAGAGCATGGCCTTTGCAATGACAACCAAACATGACCATGTTAAAAGTAAAGACAAAAAAAATAAATAAAAAAATAATAATAATAATAAAATAATAACAAAAAATAATAATAAAATAATAATAAAAAAAATAAACAGTTTTTTTGTTTTATTAATGCAGCAATATTGTTCCCAGTTCAATTATAATGTGAACAATGATGCTGCACCAACAATTTTTCTATGGGGTGTGGTTGTTACAAATCCCGTAATTTCCCCCCCAAAAAATGTAACGAGTCCCCATTTCAATTTTTTTTAACAAGCGCAACTCAAACAAAATAGAACCGCAAACGCTCGCATGATAAAATGTGAAAAAAAACACTTTACACGTTGTAGATTATTGAAAATTCTAATTTTATTGCATATTTTGTTATAATATACAGACAGGACATGACGTATGTCACGGAGCTGACATCGGGCTCGCCTCAGCGAGCCGCGGAACCCAAACCCAAACTGGACAAGTTTAAAGACCATTTTTACTCTTTATCTTTCGGTTGTGCGTATTGAATTGTATGGACATATGTCATGGAGCTGATGTAACGCTCCATGCTTCAAACCCCAAGAGACTTTATGTTCAATTTATATCGTGTGTTTTTAAATATATTTTACATCGTTTGGTTTTAGTTTAAATTAGTTTAGTGTAAAATGGTGTAACTTTAGTTTTAAATTTCCTTATATTCCTGTAGGTAAATGTGTTTTTGTATAGCCAGTAAACAAGCTTTACTGCTGTGTAATTTATGCAACAGGGCTTTTACCCTTATCTGCTGCATGTTTAATTCAAGAAATCTGTGATAGTGTTTGTCTTTAATCTGATGTGTTAGAACAGGGGTGTCAAACTCAAATGTCATCGGGGCCGCATCAGCAGTTTGGTCACCCTCAAAGGGCCAGTTGTATCTGTAGGACTATGTGTCCACTCTTTATTATCATAAATTATTGTCACTGCATTCAATTATTACTGTTTTTTGTTCACACATGGATTTGCCCCAGCTCACACATGGATTTGCCCCCGCTCATGGATTTGCCCCAGCTCATGGATTTGCCCCAGCTCACACATGGATTTGCCCCAGCTCACACATGGATTTGCCCCACCTCATGGATTTTCCCCAGCTCATGGATTGCCCCCAGCTCATGGATTTGCCCCAGCTCATGGATTTGCCCCAGCTCACACATGGATTTGCCCCACCTCATGGATTTGCCCCAGCTCATGGATTTGCCCCAGCTCATGGATTTGCCCCAGTTTACACATGGATTTGCCCCAGCTCTCACCTGGATATGCCCCAGAGGCAGCCAGCTCTCACATGGATACTTGCCCCAGCTCATGGATTTGCCCCAGCTCATGGATTTGCCCCAGCTTACACATGGATTTGCCCCAGCTCTCACCTGGATATGCCCCAGAGGCAGCCAGCTCTCACATGGATACTTGCCCCAGCTCATGGATTTGCCCCCAGCTCATGGATTTGCCCCAGCTCATGGATTTGCCCCAACTCATGGATTTGCCCCAGTTTACACATGGATTTGCCCCAGCTCTCACCTGGATATGCCCCAGAGGCAGCCAGCTCTCACATGGATACTTGCCCCAGCTCATGGATTTGCCCCCAGCTCATGGATTTGCCCCAGCTTACACATGGATTTGCCCCAGCTCTCACCTGGATATGCCCCAGAGGCAGCCAGCTCTCACATGGATACTTGCCCCAGCTCATGGATTTGCCCCCAGCTCATGGATTTGCCCCAGCTCATGGATTTGCCCCCAGCTCATGGATTTGCCCCAACTCATGGATTTGCCCCAGCTTACACATGGATTTGCCCCAGCTCTCACCTGGATATGCCCCAGAGGCAGCCAGCTCTCACATGGATACTTGCCCCAGCTCATGGATTTGCCCCCAGCTCATGGATTTGCCCCAACTCATGGATTTGCCCCAGCTCATGGATTTGCCCCAACTCATGGATTTGCCCCAACTCATGGATTTGCCCCCAGCTCATGGATTTGCCCCAGCTCATGGATTTGCCCTAGCTCACACATGGATTTGCCCCAGCTCACACATGGATTTTCCCCACCTCATGGATTTGCCCCAGCTCATGGATTTGCCCCAGCTCATGGATTTGCCCCAGCTCACACATGGATTTGCCCCACCTCATGGATTTGCCCCAGCTCATGGATTTGCCCCCAGCTCATGGATTTGCCCCAGCTCATGGATTTGCCCCAGTTTACACATGGATTTGCCCCAGCTCTCACCTGGATATGCCCCAGAGGCAGCCAGCTCTCACATGGATACTTGCCCCAGCTCATGGATTTGCCCTAGCTCATGGATTTGCCCCACCTCATGGATTTGCCCCAGCTCATGGATTTGCCCCCAGCTCATGGATTTGCCCCAACTCATGGATTTGCCCCAGTTTACACATGGATTTGCCCCAGCTCTCACCTGGATATGCCCCAGAGGCAGCCAGCTCTCACATGGATACTTGCCCCAGCTCATGGATTTGCCCCAGCTCATGAATTTGCCCCAGTTCATGGATTTGCCCCAACTCATGGATTTGCCCCAGCTCATGGATTTGCCCCAACTCATGGATTTGCCCCAACTCATGGATTTGCCCCAGCTTATGGATTTGCCCCAACTCATGGATTTGCCGCAGCTCATGGATTTGCCCCAATTCATGGATTTGCCCCAACTCATGGATTTGCCCCAACTCATGGATTTGCCCCAACTCATGGATTTGCCCCAACTCATGGATTTGCCCCAGCTTACACATGGATTTGCCCCAGGTCTCACCTGGATATGCCCCAGAGGCAGCCAGCTCTCACATGGATACTTGCCCCAGCTCCGGCAGGGGTTGAGGGGACCCAGATGCCGGGCAGCGGGAGTGCCTGCCCGGTCCTGAACAGTCCGTCCTGTTGAAGGGGATGCGGCTGCGTGCGTGCGCAGGTCACGCGGTCTGGCCAGTCAGGTGGTACAGAGACTCAGTACCACCTGATTAGCCGGACCACGTGACCGGCTGCGCCTGCACGCAGCCGCCTCCCCTTTAACAGGGCGGACTGTTCAGGACCGTGCCTCAACCCCCGGGCCAGTTTTAGGGGCGCGAATGCTGCGCAGGCTGGCGGCTGCACGGGCCACATGACGAGGTCTGGCGGGCCGGATTTGGCCCGCGGGCCTTGTGTTTGACACCCGTGTGTTAGAACAATAGGTTATGCAAATGTTGTGTGAGCTAAAGGCTAAAGAATGTAAAGAATGTTTATTGTAAATACCTATCTGACATAATGCAATTAGCATATTGGTAGGACGAGGTGCGTCATTTATGTAAATTATGACTGTTGGATTTCAGCATAAATGGTGGCGTTATTGCTCATTAAAAGTCAGAGAACATACAGCTCGTCTGGTGTCTCATTCAGGGTACCCACTATCACCCTCAGAAGGCACAGAGCGGCCCTCTGGAAATTCCTAACGGCTCCAGGGCAGAGAATCAGAAGCAGGCGGGTCAAGCTGCTCGAGGCGCTGAGGACAGCGCTCCCAGTAGCTGGGCTGACCGCAACAAAGGGGTGTCTGGAGAGCCAGGACAGACGGAAGAGAAGGTCCCATCACATCGTATACATATAATAATGATATATTATGAATTTGTCTGTCGGAAAGAACGATATTATATAATATGTCTGGGTCATATAATAAAATGTGACTTCAAATCGCGTTTATACAAAAGCCGTAAAAATTAGCTCAGCACAGAGGTGTGAAATGGCTCAGCAGAGAAGGGGTTAATATAATTTTTATGTGTATATGTCAAGACCCATCAGAGCGCTATAACAAAAAAAAGGCAAAAAAATGTAAATTTCCATTCTGATTTCAATCACTTGCAGTGTGCTAATTGATTTGTCCACATTTTATCATCCAAATCTTTGTGGTTATAAATTTTATCAGGGTTATTCAGAGAAAGGTGAAAAGCAGGAGAATGACTGGAGAATGGAAACTTCTAGGACAAAATAGCCAATTTGGAAAGTGATTTAAATGGGCGAATTTTTCTGGTTTGGCTATTTTGACCTAGAATTTTCCATTCTCCAGTCATTCTCCTGCTTTCACCTCTCTCTGAATAACCCTGTATGGGTTAGTAACTATTTATGTAAAAAAAAACAAAAAAACGTTCTAACACATTGTGCCCAAGTGTTAATTTTTTTTTTTCTCCTTTTTTCATGATGACAGCTGTGGGGCTCTGTAGACATTGCCCGTTTTTCAAGTATAAAATGGGTAGTACCACTGCCATTACGCACCTCATTTCCCATGCCGGGAGAAAATTAATTGTCTTCTGTATATCCATAGTTTTTATAAAACGTAATGCACCGAAATACAAGAAAAATGTTTTTTCGGTGTTGGATAAATTTTCTTTTTTTGGAAAAATTGAGTAACAGCCGCCGGTACATTTAGGAGAACTGTGAACACATTTTGCGTGTTCGGCCCCCATTGGTTTACATTGTGTTCGAGTTCGTATTCGAACATTTCGGCCGTTCGGCTGTTCGGATACGAACGGAACACAGGGGTGTTCGGCTCATCACTGGCAGTAAACTGCTGGGCATGGTCTACAGGTTCCATGGCCCTGTCGTAATGTCACAGATGGTGTATAACCCAGCACGCAGACAAAACCCAGTTAAGCGATGAAACCCCTAATCTGACAGACTGGTCCTTAGAACGGCCAGTAGATTTCTGAATAAAGAATGAGTATAATGACAATACTAAGAAGTACTGGAACCACAGGGAGAATAGAGCAAATCCAAAGTCCAGATCCTAAAGCCAGGGTCAGAACACAGAATCCGTATAATCTAAACAGGGACAAAAGCAGAACCACGAATACTCAGCCAGGGATAAAAGAACTACAGGTATGTGCTGAGGTGTTTACAAAAACCCGTGACAGGGCTCAGAGCTCTCTCAGTTACTGATATTTAAGGCCAGTGTCAGACGAACGCAGTGATCACGTCCGTGTCGCCGCACAGTTTAACGTCCGTCGTAGCATAGGATCATGAGCAATAGAGACACACACACGAAGCGCGTCCGCACCGAACTGCGCACGCACAACGCACGTGGAAAACGGACACAAGTTAGGCAAGAACGTAAAACCGCTAGATGGACGCGCAGAGTGCGCCACGTCTGTGTAGCGTTCTGTGTGAGTGATGAGATGTCAGACGCAGCGCATTTGCGACGTCCAGCACCTTGACGCACACAATGGCTTTTCATATCTTTTTCAAATTTTTAGCATTTTTCATATTATTTTTATTTCCCATAATTCCCTTTTTTTTTCTACGTCCGTCAAGAAAAACGGACCGTGTGGTGTCTGCAGTATCTTCCGTCAGTACGTCTGTCCGTTACGCACGCGCGCAGAGTGCGCTCAGACTGCATTCATCTGACATTAACCTAAAGGGCCTCCCATCTCTATGATCAGGTGCAGAAGGCCCAGAGGATATGTATCCAATACTGCACCCTCTCTGCCCAGGAGGCCTAACTGCGGCACCACCAGCAGCCATGACAATAGGAGAGCACTGGGAGCAAGAACAGGGGAAACTTACATAATATTCGAGTATAGTCAGAGAAGGGAGAGCTGCCTTTTATATGTAAGGGTTCTCCAAATCTGGCAGGGATATCACTGGCGTCATCATAGTGCGTGACGTACCTGGCACCTTCGTACCTCGTACCTTCGGGCTTCTCCTGGCACCTTTGGGGGCCAAGCAGAACCGGAACAGGACCCGGGCATCAAAGTGTGCCATGGTCTGGTACTGGCTTGAATGTCAGATCGCACTGCATGCCGGTTAAGAGTGACCGTGAGGGATGCGCCAAAATGACTGCCAGGTGGCGAGTAGGCACAGTCAGGTGCTGGCCGGCAAGGTGCCCTGACAGGTGTTAAACGATATTGCTTTATTAGTTGTTGAGACAGACTAACATTACAAGATGGAGACAAGATGTGTAGAGGGCCCTGCTTATAGGAGCTTACAATCTAGAGCAGTGAAGGCGAACCTTGGCAGTCCAGATGTTTGTGAACTTCAGGTTCCATGATGCTCAGCCAGCCTTTTCTGTGACAAAGCATCATGGGACATGTAGTTCTGAAACATCTGGGGTGCCAAGGTTCACCAGGACTGATCTAGAAATATTGGGGTGGAGGAAAACAAGAGGGCCCATATTACAAAGGTCACACTAAAATGGGGACACTAAGGAGAAAAAACTGCGCCTGCAGGTTTCTCCTTAGCATTCCTGTTTTAGCGTGACATTACGGTGCAGGCGCTAATCCAGCAGCCTGTACCGTAACACGGCGCTAAGCCTCAGGATGCTCGTGGCAGTGCTAAGCGCCGTCGCGAGCATCCCCTCCATAGGACTCCATTGAGGCTAAGGCTGGCCGTCCACTGGATCCGTAGTCGGACAACTGACTTTTTCGGCAGACCATGGATGACATCGGTCGTCCGACCAGGTCAGACTAGGGTCGTCCACTGCGTGCGATCTGTCGTGCGAACACAGACGATCCAAATCAAAATCAGAGGTGGAGTGCAGAGGCTGCCAAAACCAGAATGAACTGGTTTTACATACAAAAACAAGTTCATTCTGCTTTTGGAACCAGTGCAGTCCTTTATCTTTTGTTACTATTATTTTTACTATGCGCTTTGTCTGTAAACCTGTCAAACTATCCCCTAGATCAGGGCATGACGCCAACACTTCAGTGCAGTACTGCGCTCTGATATTCATTCTCTCTGCTGCTGCAGATTGCCGATGTGCAACGATCTGCAGCAAACTGCACCATATTTCGCCATAATTTTTACAGTACAAACAGCAACAAAATTGCACCTTGTAGGAATATTCAACATTCAGTGGCCTTCGGGAGGCATGTCAGTGCTTAGTAACTAAACCCCTTTGTGCAGCAGCACCGCTAGTCCCACCATGTTACACAGCTAGTCCCACCATGCAAAAAGGTGTTTTGGTAAACTTGCATCATGTCTGCCCCATTTATTTTCAAAGGGAGTTAAAAAAACAGCAAAACCAATATAAATGCATTTTTTAACTCCCCTAATGAGTTTGTCAACGTCCATCTTGCCCAGCAATCGTTCTGAACTCCCAGCTTGCAAGGTGTGATCGCCCATCTGCTGCGGTCTTTACCCGTCGCCAGAAGTCGGCCGTCGAACGTCTGCCGCAATGGACAATGGTTCCATTCACATTCATGTTACGGAACGGACGTGCGACGACAGACGATATCTGATGATCGCACCATCGCACGACAACAGTTCCAGTGGACAGCCAGCCTAATGCTGCCGGTCACATGACCTGCCTGCAGGATATCGCCTCGCTAGATCCGGCAGGTCGGCGTAGTGACTCGCAGAGGGAAACTGGGGGACTTTTTCTCACCGCGGGATGGGAGGTGAGAATGTGATTTTTGTGGGGGGTTTCAGCTGGTGCTTACTGATTCTGCAGAAGTGGAATCCATTAGCACCAGGTCCAGGCTGTGAGTAACGTTCGGGTTAACCGCAGCCGGACGGTAATTAGCGTTAGGACTTTGTAATCCTAACGCTAATTTTAACACTTTGCGCTCCCCATGTTAATCATAGGGAGCGCAAAATACAGTAACCTCGCTCTGCAAGCTCCGCATCGCTAACGGGTTTTTTAACCCGTTACCGTTCAGATTGTAATATGGATCGTCCGCGCTAGCGGCAACCACATCTAACGTTAACACTCACTCAGCTGAGTGCTAACAGTAGTGTTATCAATGTAATAGGGCCCGAGGAGTTTTATTGGTCGTCAGGAAGGATCATTAGTCAAGGAGTGAGCGTGCTGAAGCGGGAGTCATCAGTTACCCCTCAGAGTCCTGGCTTGTCCATAGTCATTGTAAAGGACTCACAAAAATCCCCTGTAAGACCTAGAATCAAGCTGCGTTCAGATTAGCTTCCAGCTTGAATAACATATCAATCATTCACTGAGAAATGTAGAATTTCCCAGGAGCCTCGAGGTTCTATACATCATAAGAGGAATCCGGAGTCACAGCCAAATATGAGGTTTTGCTTACGGCTCTGATACAGCGGAGTGGTTTAACCACTGAGTGACACTGAGTGACGACTCTATACTGCCCTCTCATGGTTAACCAGAAAGCACTGATTTGCAACTATTCAAACAGCAAGTGCACATATTGGGCCCTATTACATTCTTCACGCAAAAATGCACGGTAAACGCGTGAATTTTTGCGCGAAACGTTAACGCGCGTAAATTAACGCTGGTATTACAATCCTCGTGCATTATTTCATCCGTCAAAAAGTAACGCGCGTAAAAAAGACACGCGCATTAACGTTGTGCGCAGAAATCGGGGTGTGGACTGTTTTTTCAAACGATTCAGTCAATCAGAATTAAGAACCTTAATTGTCTCCCGTTAAGTTTTTGCGCCTGTCAAAGTCAATCTGCGCATTTATATCCTGCATCAAAAGAAAACACGCACAACTTCTCAATTTTATTGTTTGGGTATGTGTAGAATGTGTAACTATACGTTGCTGTATTTTTTTTTGGGCTGGTGTATTTGGTTTCGGCCAGGACGTTCAGATTTGCCGTTAACACCAGCTTTTAAAAGACGCTAAAATTATGCACGCAAACGCTGTGCGTTAAATTTTGTGCATATATTGTAATACCATCCACGTACCAGCGCACAAACGCATTTGCGCTCACAATGTTAAGTATAGGACGCATGCAGTACAGTACGCTCGCGCAGCTTTCACGCAGGTTCACCCGCGTTAGACGTTAACGTGCATTTTTTGCACAGACATTGTAATACGACGTTCAGCGCAAAGAGTTTTGCCCCTCGCGTTAATGCGTTTTTGCGCACGCGTTAACATCTGCGCGAAGAATGTAATAGATCCCATAAGCATTTATATTCGCTACATTTGTGTTTCCTTCACCTTAGGAAGTTATGATTGCATTATATCACCGCTGTATTACTATGGTTGCCTGTTTTTCAATTCTCTGTATGTTTAGGTAGAAACATTATTCACCGCATGTGTTTGGCGTGTAGCTTACAAACTACTCAATGTCAAAAAGAATATTAAGAATTTAAAAATTTTCCCTTCTATGATGTCTTTGGTGGTGGTTGTGGTTTCTTTAACCTCTTAACGATGCAGGACGTTCTATAGCGGCATAGCACATCCCATGCGTTTGATTTCCCCCCTCCCGCCGATACTCATCTCTCTGTCTGCGGTCCCACACAGACTGACTTCCTTGAAGTCAGATCTGCGTGTTTATACCCCTCTCAGTGCACTGACATCATAGCGACGGGCGTGATGCCGTCAGTTTCAGGCATACTCCCCGCCAGAGGAGGGGGAATGCCGGGAGGGGTCGTCCTTTTGGACTCCTCTATCTCCCCCTCATTGGGAGGTAGAAAGACAAGACAGGCACTGCTGGAAAGGTGACAGTCTGACCTCTCCAGCGATGCCTTTCTTTAACCCCTTAGGAGTGAGGCCACGACCATTTGGCGCCGGATAGTGGGCTATTTCCAGTGGGATACCGCTGGGATACTCGTGGTAGCTCTTCCGCAAATATCACCTCCTGGAGTCCATAGGACTCCATGGAGGATTGAGCATCTGGACTGCGAGCCCTACACAATCTCGTGAGATCGTGCAGTGCCATGGAGGAAGACTGGGAACTCTATGTAATAGGAAATATTTTTATTTATTTTATTATTTTTGCAAATTATATGGTCATGATTGGTATCAATGGAAAGGCCAGGATCAGTGGCGGAAGTACCAGGGTTGCAGCGGTCGCAGTTGTGACTGGGCCCTGGCATTCCACCACTGGAGGGGGGCCCAGCGCCGCCGCCAGATTCTGGCAAAAAGCGCCGGAATCTGGGAGCAGCGCCGCCGGCTGTTCCCCTCCCTGCGAGCGGCCCGCTGGCTTGCAGCTTGGCCGCTCGCGTGGGATGGGAACTAGCTGACCAGCGCATGAGATCTCGCGAAAACTCGGCTGCGCTGGTCAGGTGGTTTCCGGTGAGCGGCCAGGCTGCATGCTTTCAGCGGCCGCTCACCTCAGAGAGGAACGGCGGCAGCAGAGGAGCCTGAGGTGAGCTGGGGGCCCTATATACCCATAAGAGCTGGGGGCAAATCTATGCATAAGCTGGGGCAATATATCCATGAGCTGGGGCAGTATATGCATGTGCTGGGCAGTATCCATGTGCTGGGGCAGTATCCATGTGCTGGGGCAGTATATTCATGTGCTGGGGCAGTATCCATGTGCTGGGGCAGTATCCATGTGCTGGGGCAGTATATCCATGAGTTGGGGCTGTATATCCATGTGCTGGGGCAGTATATCCATGTGCTGGGGCAGTATCCATGAGCTGGGGCAGTATCCATGAGCTGGGGCAGAATATCCATGTGCTGGGGCAGTACATTCATGTGCTGGGGCAGTATCCATGAGCTGAGGCAGTATATCCATGAGCTGGGGCAATATATCCATGAGCTGGGGGCAAATATATCCATGAGCTGGGGCAATATATCCATGAGCTGGGGCAATATATCCAGGAGCTGGGGGCAAATATATCCATGAGCTGGAGGCAAAAATATCCATGTGTGAGCTGAGGCAATATATCCATGTGTGGCCTGGGGGCAATATATGTCCATGTGAGTGTCATGCCTCGGCGGCACTTACCGACCCGGCGCTCCTCCTCGCGGCTCCGGGGTCGGCGTCTCCTCCATCTCCGGCTTCTGCGCTGTATGCGCACGCGCCGCCGGCAGTTCCATAATTAGCTTCCCCGGCATCTCTTCCTCTGGCTTCATGATGGATCCCAAAAAACTGGAGGCCATCGTTCATTGGCCTCTTCCCAAGGGCCTGAAGGCCATTCAAAGATTTATTGGCTTCTCTAATTATTATAGAAGATTTATTAAGGGTTTCTCGTCCATTATTGCACCCATTACAACATTGACAAAAAGGGAAGTGACACTCAGAATTGGCCCCCCATTGCCCTGGAGGCTTTCGAAAGGTTAAAAACGGCCTTTTCCACTGCTCCCATCCTCCACCACCCTGATCCTAATAGACCCTTCATTGTAGAAGTTGACGCGTCAGAAACTGGGGTAGGAGCTGTATTGTCCCAACGTCCAGCTGACGGTAAGCCTATGCAACCCTGTGGTTTTTTTTCCAGAAAATTGTCCTCCACCGAGGCCCATTACGACATTGGGGACAGGGAATTGTTAGCCATTATATTGGCCTTAAAGGAATGGCGCCACCTCTTGGAGGGGTTCACCTGTCCGTTTTCTATTATCACGGACCATAAAAATTTGATATACCTGTCCGAAGCCAAACGGCTGAATCCCAGACAAGCCCGATGGGCTCTCTTTCTTACCCGATTTGATTTCATCATCTCTTACAGACCCGGGTCTAAAAATGTTAAGGCTGATGCACTCTCCAGACAACACGAAACCCTATCCACTCAAGTATCAGTACCGGTTCCCATTGTTCCCGAAGGGAAGATCCTAGCCTCCCTGAGTACACAGGTCGAATCTCCTTTCTGGAATCTCTTATTGTCCAAGCAGTCTCTAGCACCTCCGTCTACCCCTCCCAACAAACTATTTGTTCCATCCGTAGAGGTACCTACTGTATTACGCCTCTTTCATGAGTCTAAATTCGCTGGACATTTCGGGGTAAAAAAGACTCTAGACCTGATCAAAAGAGACCTTTGGTGGCCTACTCTTCTCAAAGATGTGAAAGACTACGTGGCCACCTGTTTAGTATGTACCCGTTCTAAATCCTCCCGCCTTAGTCCTACTGGTCTTCTCCAGCCTCTACCTATCCCTGAGCGTCCTTGGTCTCATGTGGCTATGGACTTCCTGGTAGATCTAACCCCTTCTCTTGGTCATACTGTGATTTTTGTGGTTGTGGATCGCTTTTCTAAAATGGCACATTTTATTCCTTTAAAGAAACTCCCCTCCTCAAGTGAACTAGCGCAGATTTTCACCAAAGAGATATTCAGACTTCATGGTATCCCGAAAGTCCTGGTCTCTGACCGCGGTTCTCAATTTATCTCTAGGTTTTGGAGAGGGTTCTGTCACCAGTTGGGTGTCAAACTGTCCTTTTCCTCCGCGTACCACCCGCAAACGAACGGATTGGCCGAAAGAACCAATCAGACACTTGAAACTTATTTAAGATGTTTTATTTCTGACACACAAGATGATTGGGTTACTCTATTACCATGGGCGGAGTTTGCATACAACAATGCCACATCACAATCTACCAAGTATTCTCCTTTTGAAACGGTCACTGGCATGCACCCCACCATTTTTCCATCTGCGTTCTCACCCCAGAACATTCCTGCCCTGGAGGAACACTTAGGCAGGCTCCGTGTTATTTGGGAAAGAACCAGGTTGAATCTTGAGTCCACTTCCTTGATTCAGAAGCGGTCGGCTGATCGGAAGCGCAGACCTCCACCGGTTTACAATGTAGGTGACAGGGTTTGGCTCAGCACGCGCCACATTCGTTTGAAGGTTCCCTCCATGAAATTCGCGCCTCGCTTTATCGGCCCGTATAAAATACTCCGATGTATCAATCCCGTGGCTTACGCACTGCAGTTACCCGGCTCTCTACGTATTCCGAACTCCTTTCATGTCTCTTTATTGAAACCGCTCGCGTGCAACCGTTTTACTCGCCCCGACTCTCCTCCTCCTCCTCCTGTGGTGGTGGACGGGACTCCCGAATATGAAGTCGAATCCATTCTGGATTCTCGTCGTTCTCGTCATCGGTTGCAATATTTGGTTCATTGGAAGGGTTATGGTCCCGAGGATCGCACATGGGTTGCGTCACGTGACGTTCATGCTCCCCGATTGGTCTCCGCCTTTCATCGTCGTTTCCCCGACCGCCCGGCTCCTGGCCGCCCGGTGGGCGTTCCTCAAGGTGGGGGTGCTGTCATGCCTCGGCGGCACTTACCGACCCGGCGCTCCTCCTCGCGGCTCCGGGGTCGGCGTCTCCTCCATCTCCGGCTTCTGCGCTGTATGAGCACGCGCCGCCGGCAGTTCCATAATTAGCTTTCCCGGCAGCTTGACGTCACCACACCCCATGTGACCTCCATGGACCAATCGGCTGACAGGGCGCCAGATTTAAACCTGCTTCTTCCATTCCACAGTGCCCTTTCGTGGTTTTAGCTTGCTATACCCTTTGGTGCTGTTTTCTGTGATTCCCATTTGACTTTCTGTGCATGACCTGGCTTTTGGCGACCGACTCTGAGTATCTCCGTATCCCTCTGACCCGGCTTATGTGTTTGACGCTGCATTTGGTTTTTCCCTGTGTACTGAACTTATTTACCACTCTCTATCACTTAACCCAGCCACCTCAAGGACTGGTGCTGTGATTAGAGTTCGGGGTTTTTCTGGTTACCTGTGTATCTCCCTAGCTTATCAATTGATTTACGTGTACTAGCTTGACGTACACTCTCTGGTACTCCGTACTGTCCTGTTTCTATACCAGCCACCCTAAGGACTGGTTTCTATTCTCCCTGCCTACGTCCCTGCCTTATAGGTTCACTTCTAGCTATTGTGTAACCCAGCCGACTATAAGGACTGGTATCGCATTTAGGGTTCCAGCCTCCTGTTTCGTCTTAGGGCTGACCGTAGCTACCTACGGGTACGTGTGTCCGCCTGACAGTGAGCTGGGGGCAATATATATATCCATGTGAGCTGGGGGCAATATACAGTATATATCTGTGTCAGCTAGGGGCAATACTATCTTTTTTATATTGCAGGAAAAAAAAAGTAAAAATATAGATCTTTTTTTGGGGGGGTTGGGGGGGCCCTTCATGGATTCTTGCACCGGGGCCCTCAGGTTTCTAGTTACGCCACTGGCCAGGATATGTATTTTCTAATGACTCTAAAAAGGATCTCTTACGTTAAACATTTTTTGGATAAAAAACAGAAAAAAGGGAAATTATTTTATTATTTGTACAGATTATATGGTCGTGGTCGTTCCAATGACATCAAAAAGGACCTTGTGCATTACACGATTCAAGAGATACGGTGGTCAAAAGACTCCAGCATCTCTTGCATTGGGAATCCCCTTGTATTGGTAACGCCCTCTTTATGACATCATCGCGGCCGGGGGGTCAGCCCACAGAGAGGGCTGACATGCAAGATGTCAGCCCGCTGTGGTTGAAGCTCCAGAATGGCACCAGATAGGCACCGTACTGGGGCAACAGGTCATTCTGACCCCCCCCCCACAGGTGCCCAGGGGCAAGTACCCCCCCTCGCTACTGCACTGGTCCTGGTCTGTGTTTAAGGTTTAGATGAGAGAGGGACATATCCTGGTGTTTTATGTATTAGGAAGCAGTGAGTGGGACGTGTCCTGGTGTTTTGCATATTATGAGGAGGTGAGAGGGATGTGCCCTGTGCCCTGGTCTGTGTGTTACGAGGAGGTGATTTGAACGTGCCCTGGTGTTTTGTGTATTAGGAGGAGGTGAGAGGGATGTGTCCTGGTCTGTGTGTTAGGAGTAGGGATGAGCTGTTTAGTTCGATGTGTTCGGAGTTCGATTCGAACATCGCCAGTTCGTATGTTCGCAAACTTCGAACATTTCCGCGTGTTCGCAGCATGTTCGCCCACAATGCACCACAATGGACCACAATGCACTTTTCCACTGGCCTGAAGCTTGTAATTGTCTACAGCCTGCACCTGACCACAGTTTAGGTGCAAGACTATGCCAATCACGGCTCAGAGTCCTGATTGGGCAAATTTTGACCAATCATGGGCTCACAGAGCTAAGTTCCGCAGCACACTATATAAGGCTTCACACAGCCTTCAGCATGTGTTTTTTGAGAGGAGATTGTTGTGTTAGTGTGTGTTCTCGCTGCCAGTCTGCCAACAGTTATTGTAGGGGTCTCATTTCTACAAAATATCTGGGAATTGTTGTAATCTTTGTGTTCTCACTGCCACCAACTATTTTGGGGGTCTCATTTATACAAAATATCTGGGAATTGTTGTAATCTTTCAGGGTTATTCAAAGAGATTCGAAAAGTCACCGCACGTTCGGTGACTTTTCGTTCTCTTCAATTCGGTTCCTTTTGCCGATCCCATTTCGGTGACCCTGCGGTGTATTCAGCAAGCACCACAGGGCCCCCGAATTGCAGGGAAAGGCTGCCGCAAATCCGACGAAAACTAACCGCAAAACCCACCGAATGCACGCCGAAAACCCCCAAAAACATCTGGATTAACCTGCCGAAAACCACAGAAAAAGCCCGAGCAGGAGCCGATCGATCGCACACAGCCGAAGCAGCCGAGACCGCAGACGAGGGAGGTGAATAAATTAGCAAAATAGTTTGTGTGAATCTGTGAAAATGAAACGCTGTTTGCAAAGAAACTACTGAGCGAAAATGTCTGAAATTTTCCCAGGAGGTCCAGGGAATGATAATAAAAAGGGCTGTTACAGAAAAAATAAGTAAACTTTAAAAAAAAAATAATAATAAATCGGACTTTTAAAAAAAAGAAAAAATATCAGAAAAATGCTTAAAGTATCCTAAACAATCTATAAATAAAGAGACTCTTTACTGCAGAATTTTATAATAAACGGTTTATTAGATATTGAATTAAAACGGGAATACTTTTAACATTGAAGCCTATGGGATTCTCCTGAATTAACTTGCCGAATTAAAGCCCCGAATGGCAGGGCATTTCGGGAACCTTTCACTGCTGGTTTTCGTTCTCTGAATAGCCGAAACAGTGCTTTTCATAGGGATTTCTCTGCCCTCGAACAGGCACCGAACAGGCACCGTATGTACAGGCAATTCGCCAGGATTTGGCGAATTGCCTGCTCTCTGGATAGCCGAATGGCCAGGAAAGGTAACCGAACGCTGATTTTCAGCATTCGGTTACCTTTCTCAAGCAATTCGGATCTCTTTGGATAACCCTGTTTGTGTTCTCACTGCCACCAGCAATTGTAGGGGTCTCATTTCTACAAAATATCTGGGAATTGTTGTAATCTTTGTGTTCTCACTGCCACCAACTATTTTGGGGGTCTCATTTATACAAAATATCTGGGAATTGTTGTAATCTTTCAGGGTTATTCAAAGAGATTCGAAAAGTCACCGCACGTTCGGTGACTTTTCGTTCTCTTCAATTCGGTTCCTTTTGCCGATCCCATTTCGGTGACCCTGCGGTGTATTCAGCAAGCACCACAGGGCCCCCGAATTGCAGGAAAGGCTGCCGCAAATCCGTCGAAAACTAACCGCAAAACCCACCGAATGCACGCCGAAAACCCCCAAAAACATCTGGATTAACCTGCCGAAAACCACAGAAAAAGCCCGAGCAGGAGCCGATCGATCGCACACAGCCGAAGCAGCCGAGACCGCAGACGAGGGAGGTGAATAAATTAGCAAAATAGTTTGTGTGAATCTGTGAAAATGAAACGCTGTTTGCAAAGAAACTACTGAGCGAAAATGTCTGAAATTTTCCCAGGAGGTCCAGGGAATGATAATAAAAAGGGCTGTTACAGAAAAAATAAGTAAACTTTAAAAAAAAAATAATAATAAATCGGACTTTTAAAAAAAGAAAAAATATCAGAAAAATGCTTAAAGTATCCTAAACAATCTATAAATAAAGAGACTCTTTACTGCAGAATTTTATAATAAACGGTTTATTAGATATTGAATTAAAACGGGAATACTTTTAACATTGAAGCCTATGGGATTCTCCTGAATTAACTTGCCGAATTAAAGCCCCGAATGGCAGGGCATTTCGGGAACCTTTCACTGCTGGTTTTCGTTCTCTGAATAGCCGAAACAGTGCTTTTCATAGGGATTTCTCTGCCCTCGAACAGGCACCGAACAGGCACCGTATGTACAGGCAATTCGCCAGGATTTGGCGAATTGCCTGCTCTCTGGATAGCCGAATGGCCAGGAAAGGTAACCGAACGCTGATTTTCAGCATTCGGTTACCTTTCTCAAGCAATTCGGATCTCTTTGGATAACCCTGTTTGTGTTCTCACTGCCACCAGCAATTGTAGGGGTCTCATTTCTACAAAATATCTGGGAATTGTTGTAATCTTTGTGTTCTCACTGCCACCAGCAAATGTACTGGTCTCATTTCTACAAAATATCTGGGAATTGTAATCTTTGTGTTCTCACTGCCACCAGCAATTGTAGGGGTCTCATTTCTACAAAATATCTGGGAATTGTAATCTTTGTGTTCTCACTGCCACCAGCAATTGTAGGGGTCTCATTTCTACAAAATATCTGGGAATTGTTGTAATCTTTGTGTTCTCACTGCCACCAACTATTTTGGGGGTCAGTCATTTATACAAAATATCTGGGAATTGTTCTAATCTTTGTGTTCTCACTGCCACCAACTATTTTGGGGGTCTCATTTCTACAAAATATCTGGGATTTGTTCTAATCTTTGTGTTCTCACTGCCACCAACTATTTTGGGGGCCAGTCATTTATACAAATTATTATTACCAGATTTATATCATTTTAATTTTTTGGACCGCAGGGTCCAACCCTGCACTCTTCCACAATACCACAGAGTGGTTACGGTGTGACGGCACTGTTGCCGACACTAAAGGCCCAATTTTAAAGCACCTGTTGTTACTTTCATCCAAAGCCTGCATACGTTTCACCATAACTTAGCCAAAAAATCACTAATCAATGTTCTGCGTGTCCTAAAATGTCTCCTCTTTTCATACAGACTGCCGCCCCAAGCAGTTGGTTCTGAATAGATTAAAGGAAAACCGTTTACCGTCATATGAAACGTCATTTTTTTGTTTTTAAATGTTTCTATTCATCCTACAAATCTGCCACTTCACGGCAGGTTATGGGGACCTCCTAGGCACAATATTTGAAGGAATTTTTTGTTATTATTTTTAACCCTTATTTCATGGAAAACTCACTGTCCCTTTAAAAAATATTTTTTTAACTTTTTGTCCTTGTTTCCTGTCCCCCAGGGCACTACCCGGACCCCCATACACCTTTTATGGCAAATATCTTGCGTATATGCCCTCTTGCAGGGCACTCTAAAAATCGAACTTTTGAGTCCCATTGACTTGTATTGAGTTCGGTTCGTGTTCGTGTTCGAACTCGAACTTTTGAAATTGTTCGAGTTCGAATGCGAACCGAACACGGGGGTGTTCGGCTCATCCCTAGTTAGGAGGAGGTGAGAGAAATGTGTCCTGGTCTGTGTATTAGGAGGAGCTGAGAGGGATGTGTCCTGGTCTGTGTATTAGGAGGAGATGAGAGGGATGTGTCCTGGTCTGTGTATTAGGAGGAGATGAGAGGGATGTGTCCTGGTCTGTGTATTAGGAGGAGATGAGAGGGATGTGTCCTGGTCTGTGTATTAGGAGGAGATGAGAGGGATGTGTCCTGGTCTGTGTATTAGGAGGTGGTGGTGAGATGGATGTGTCCTTGTCTGTGTAGTAGGAGGAGATGAGAGGAACATGTCATGAATCTCTGGAGTAGGGATGAGGTGTTCGGTTCGATCGGTTCGGAGTTCGCATCGAACATAGCCTGTTCGTTTGTTCGCGAACTACAAACATTTCCGGGTGTTCGCCGCGTGTTCGCCCACAATGCACCACAATGGACCACAATGCACTTTTCCACTGGATTGAAGCTCGTAATTGGGTACAGCCTTGCACCTGACCACAGGTCTGGTGCAAGACAGGTTCAAAACTATGCCAATCACGGCTCAGAGTCCTGATTGGGCAAATTTTGCCCAATCATGGGCTCACAGAGCTAAGTCCCGCCGCACACTATATAAGGT
Organism: Leptobrachium leishanense; assembly: GCA_009667805.1. Lineage (NCBI taxonomy): Eukaryota > Metazoa > Chordata > Amphibia > Anura > Megophryidae > Leptobrachium > Leptobrachium leishanense. The sequence continues at coordinate 28,254 of RXON01003224.1, forward strand.
TTCCACGCAGCGCTTCTGCACGCATTTGAGAGGAGATTTCATAGGAGATTGTTGTTGTGTGTTCTTACTGCCGGTCTGCCACGCTACTGGGGGGGGGGGGGGTCTGGGGGGGTCTCATTTCTACCAAATATCAGGGAATTGTTGTAATCTTTGTGCTCAGTCCCAGCAAGTATTTTGGGGGTCACAAATTTCTACAAAACATTTGGAAATTGAGGTGATCTATGTCTTGTCACACAGCCAGCAAGTATTTTGGTGGTCACAAATTTCTAAAAAATATTTGGGAATTGAGGTGATCTGTGTCTTGTCACACAGCCAGTACCACGCAGTATTTTGGGGGTCACTAATTTCTACAAAACATTTGGGAATTGAGGTGATCTGTGTCTTGTCACTGCCAGCAAGTATTTTGGGGGTCACAAATTTCTACAAAACATTTGGGAATTGAGGTGATCTGTGTCTTGTCACACAGCAAGTACCACGCAGTATTTTGGGGGTCACTAATTTCTACAAAATATTTGTGAATTGTTATAATCCGTGTGTTCTCACTGGCTGCCACCCATCAGGGGGTCTCACTGATTTATAGGAGGTTTCTGAGACTTGTAATCTGTGTCTTCTCTCACTGCCAGCCATCAGCAGGTCACACTGATTTAAAGGAGGTTTCTGAGATTTGTAATCCGTGTCTTCTCACTGCCACCCATCAGGGGGTCTCACTGATTTATAGGAGGTTTCTGGGAATTGTAATCTGTGTCTTGTCACTGGCTGCTAGCTATCAGGGTGTCTCACTGAGATATACCAGAGTTCTTTAAATCTTTAATCTTTATACCAGAGTTGAATCAGAGTTCTGTATATATTTAATCTATATATCACTCACCATGTCTGAAAGAACAAAAAGGACAGGCAGACGCTCCCAGACACAGATAAGCGGGCAAGCCTCTGGTCGTGGTGGACGTGGTGCATCCTCTGCAGGGGCACGCTTGTCCATTCTAACTGGTGCTGGCCATTTTACGCTGCAGCAACATACAGAGGATTTGGTGGATTAGCTAACCAGGTCATCCTCATCCTCCAAGTCCTCTGCCAGCCAGGCTTGTAGTGCTTTACAGTCCACCTCAGCTGCCAAAGCATCTAATGCAGCCTCCATGTCCCCAGCTACTCCTGCCGTAGCCTCGCTATCACACACAGAGGAGTCAGCTGAATTGTTTGACTACAATGACAGTGACATGCTGCTTGAGGATGCGCAGCAAGTACACTGCTCTGATTCAATCTCTGAGGTTGAGTAAGGGAGTATAATCAACCTAGAGGAAGGGGGTGCCAGTGATGACACACAAATAACTGGCACTCATGTTGCCCCAGCAGCTGCAGCATACTGCCAAGGTGGCTCCAGTGACGAGGAGATAGGGGGTGATGATGACAATGATGATGAGGTGACTGACTCCACCTGGGTGCCAGATCGAACAGAGGAATCAAGTGAGGAGGAGGGGGAGGAGGAGGCACAGCAAACACGAGGCACAACATCCTCTATGACCAACCGTAGCACTAGCCAGTCCAAGGCATCAGATGTCAGAGCTGCTCCGGTGCAGAGCTCTGTTGTCTCAAAGCACACATGCAAGAACTCTGCTGTCTGGGAGTTCTTTAAGAAATGTGCAGCAGACCCCACCGTTGCTATTTGTAATCTATGTCAGATGATGCTTAAGCGTGGGAAAGACACCGGACGCTTTGGTACCACGTGCTTGAGGCGACATATGACCTCCTGCCACACATCCCGTTGGCGCAAAACTTTGCGTAGGTCCTCCTCCTCATCTGTCTCTACCCCCACTGTATGTCCTGCCATGTCATTGCCTGCTACAACCTCCACTGACAGGGATGATGTTACAGTAATGGATGTACCAGCTCCTTCACAATGTGACAGCATCCCATCAACTGAAGATTTACGCAGTCAGATTACGTTGCCGCAGCTGCTGCAGCGTAAGAAAAAATATAGTCCCAACCATCCCCAAGCACAGCGTCTAAATGCCAGTTTAGCAAAATTACTTGCATTGCAGCTGCTGCCTTTCCAGCTGGTGGACTCTGCTTCCTTCCGTGAATTTGCTGAATGTGTTGTACCACAGTGGCAGGTTCCAAAACGCCATTACTTTTCACGGAAGGCCATTCCAGCACTATACCAGCACGTGGAAGACAATGTTATCGAGACATTGGGAAAGGCAGTAAGCAGCAAGGTGCATGTGACTTTAGACACGTGGTCCAGCAAGCATGGACAGGGTTATTACATCTCCTTCACGGTACACTGGGTAACTCTGATTGCAGCTGGGAGGGATCCAAGACGGGGCTTTGTGCTGGAGCTTGTTCATCCACCACGCCTCCAGAAAGCTGCTTGTATGAGGTCTGTCTGCTCCACCACCACCTCTCCCTCTTCCTCCTCCTCCTCCTCCTCCTCCTTCTGTGTCTCTGGCGAAGTGGCAGTTAAACCGATGCCTGACAGGGGCTACGCAATGGCTCAAGCAAAAATATGCCATACTGTGCTTGAGCTGGTTTGTTTAGGGGACAGGAGCCACACCGGGCCAGAAATCCTGTCAGCTCTGCAGGGGCAGGTGCAGAGATGGTTAACACCACGCCAGCTTCAGCTGGGAATGATCGTCTGTGATAATGGCAGCAACCTTCTTTCCGCCCTACACAAGGGTAAATTGACGCATGTACCATGCCTAGCACACGTCCTAAATCTAGTGGTACAGCATTTCCTAACCAAGTACCCAGGGCTGGCAGAGCTTCTCAGCCAGGCCAGAAAAGTCTGCAGCCACTTCAGACGGTCATTCTCAGCAAGCGTTCGCCTGTCAATAAATTCAAAGAAAATTCCACCTTCCCACAAACCGTCTGATCTGTGACATGCCCACCAGGTGGAACTCGACATTAGCAATGCTGTAGCATCTGCACAAGCAGCAGAGGGTCATCAACGAGTACCTGTGTGAGTATGGCACAAGGACAGGTTCAGGTCAACTTGTTTTTTTTTCCCCCCGCAGTGGCTGATGATCAAGGATGCATGCACTGTACTGTCACCATTTGAGGAGGCAACGAGGATGGTGAGCAGGGACAGTGCATGCATCAGTGACACAATTCCTTTAGTGTTCCTGCTGGAGTACACTCTACGGGGACTTATAGATGTGGCTCTAGAGGCAGAGCAGCGGGAGGAAGAGGAGGCCTTCCCTAGCTCTCAAGGCCCCAGTCGTTCTGCAGACAGCATTCCAGCGGGTCCTCCTCAGATCAGACAGGAGGAGGATGAGGAGGAGGAGGAGGAATATTTAAGTAGTGGGGGCATTGAAGGTGGGGATTCCTCAAGGGAGGGTTTCGTGTGGCCAGAAACACAAGGGCTAGTGCGTGGCTGGGAGGAGGAAGTGCACGATACGGTCATCCTCATTGACCAGGACGACTCGGAAGCTTATGCTACCTCCAACCTACGCTGCATGGGCTCCCTTATGATGCAAAGCCTGCTTACTGGTTGGCAACCCTTCTTGATCCACGATGCAAGGGTAAAGTTGCAGAGCTCATCCTGCCCGCACAGAGGGAGCACAGGATGAAAAAACTTGAGGACGCTCTAAAGCGACACTTGTGTAACACCTTTCCAGGCACTGGTAGGTTACCAAGTGCTGACACAGGTGCTTCTGAGGCTGCGGATGATCAGAGGAATAGTGGTGAAGGCCAGGGCCGCTTGACTGATGCATTTTTAATTTTTTTTAGTCCACGACGCCCAGGGACGTCACATGTAGGCACCCATTGCCAGCGTCTTCACCATATGGTGCAGGACTACCTAGGGGCAAGGGCAGACCTGGATACCTTTCCAGCAGATGATCCACTGGCTTACTGGGTGTTGAGATTGGATCACTGGCCAGAACTTAGCCAATATGCTATGCAGCTACTAGGTTACCCTTCATCCAGCGTGCTTTCTGAAAGGACATTCAGTGCCGCTGGAGGTTTTGTCACAGACAAAAGAGTGCATCTGTCCACCGACTCTGTAGACCGGCTGACATTTATAAAAATGAATCAGTCCTTGATCAGCAGTTATCAATCCCCTGATGCTGACGTAACAGAATAGATCGGGGATGTCTTCTGCATTCACAAAGCCTCCAGCACTGAACTCTTCCACAATACCACAAAGGGGTTACGGTGTGAATGCACTTGCTGCCATGACAGGCACAATATTTGGCTGCACTGATGCCTATGCAACATCTATATCATTTTAATTCTTTGAACCGCAGAATCCAACCTTGCACTCTTCCACAATACCACAAAAGGGTTACGGTGTGAATGCACTTGCTGCCATGAAAGGCACAATATTTGGCTGCACTGACGCCTGTGCCAGATTTATATCATTTTAATTTTTTGAACCGCAGGGTCCAACACTGCACTCTTCCATAATACCACAGAGGGGTTACTGTATGAATGAACTTGCTGGCCTGGCACCAAAAGCACAATATCTGGGTGCACTGACGCCTTTACCAGATTCATACCTTTTTAATATAGGACAACATGGTCCACCCCTGCATTCTTCCACAATATCACAGAGGGGTTACTGTATGAATGCACTTGCTGGCCTGGCACCAAAAGCACAATATCTGGGTGCACTGACACCCATTACCAGATTCATATCTTTTTAATATAGGACCACATGGTCCACCCCTGCATTCTTCCACAATATCACAGAGGGGTTACTGTATGAATGCACTTGCTGGCCTTGCACCAAAAGCACAATATCTGGGTGCACTGACACCCATTACCAGATTCATATCTTTTTAATATAGGACCACATGGTCCACCCCTGCATTCTTCCGCAATATCACAGAGGGGTTACTGTATGAATGCACTTGCTGGCCTGGCACCAAAAGCACAATATCTGGGTGCACTGACACCTTTAACAGATTCATATCTTTTTAATATAGGACCGCAAGGTCCACCCCTGCACTCTTCCACAATACGACAGAGGGGTTACTGTATGATGGTACTTGCTGGCCTGGCACCAAAAGCACAATATCTGGGTGCACTAATGCCTTTACCAGATGCATATCTTTTCAATATAGGACCGCAAGGTCCACCCCTGCATTCTTCCACAATACTACAGAGGGGTTACTGTATGATAGTACTTGCAGGCCTGGCACCAATATGCACCTATTGTTACTTTCATCCATAGCCTGCATAAGTTTCACAATAATTTAGCCAAAAAATCACTAAACTTTTTCTACGTGTCTGAAAATGTCTCCTCTTTTCTTACAGACTGCTGCCCCAAGCAGTTGTTTATGGATAGATTAAAGGAAAAGCATTTACCGTCATTTGAAATGTCATTTTTTTGTTTTTAAGTGTTTCTATATATCCTAGAAATCCGCCACTTCACGGGCAGGTTATGGGGACCTCCTAGGCACGATATTTGAAGGAATTTTTTGTTTTTATTTTTAACCCTTATTTCATGGAAAACTCACTGTCCCATTAAAAACCTTTTTTTTAACTTTTTGTCCTTGTTTCCTGTCCCCCAGGGCACCCAGCCGGACCCCCATACACCTTTTATGGCAAATATCTAACATATATGCCCTCTTGGAGGGCACTCTAAAAATCGAGTTTTCAGCCCCTTTGACTTGTATTGAGTTCGAGTTCGAATTCGAACATTTGGAAAGTTCGACTTCGAATGCGAACCGAACTCGGGGGTGTTCGGCTCATCCCTACTCTGGAGGCAGCAATCAATGTCTGAGCAGCCAAGGTCTAACTGTTTAGGAGATAAACCTGGTGTGAAGTATAGGAACACGGAAAACAAGGTCAATGGAATGAAAAGAAAAACATCTTGTCGACAAAAGCACACAGGAACCACACGACAGTACAGGAGCTCAACTTCCACAACTCTGCAGTGATTTGTATCTTCTGCTGGTTTCTTTTAGGAGCTGGTGTTGGAGGGGTGAGAGACATTTCATTGAGAATGCAAGTTTTATGAACTTTTCCTTACTTAGAATATGAAAGGTGAGTTGTGTTAGGACGAGGTGTTAGGCTTGTGTCCTGCAGCCTGTGACCTAGCAGGAGTTGATTGGAAAAAATGTGTTTTTATGTACCAGGAGGTGACATCAGAACGTTAAGCCAGTGGGAGGTTACGATTTTGGACTCTGCCCTGCTCTCTTAAGACTTTGTTTTGTTTGCTCAGAGCTCGATCCGACTGCAAACTGTTCCCTTCCTATAATGTCTGCTCTATCAGCCCCTGAGATACAGATCCTTCCGGCCACTGCTGCTGACTATGAAGAGATCCTTGCAATCTCTGAAGGAATCTACACTGGGCTCGATTACTTGCCGTTAAGGTACCATGCATGGTTGAAAGACCCTCAGAGAAGGATGTTTGTTGCCAAATCTGAGGGGAAAGTGGTGAGTAGAACCAAGTATAAAATGTAAGGCTCATAGGCTAGGGTCAGACGAAAGCATTTTTCCCCGCGAACGTGAAAAAGTGCGTCCGAACGCATTGACGTATTTTTTCACGGAATGCGCAAAAACGGTCAGACGACGTGCATTTTCGGGCGTGATTTTGTACGGATCGTCAATAAAACTCTTTTTGCGTCTGGACGTTATGTAGGCTGGACATTAGCAGCGTCTGACATCTCCTAATCACGCACACACGCCGCTATGCCGCAGCTGCGCACTCAGTACGTCAGTACTAGCGGTTCAGCGTTCTCAGAAAAATGCGTTCAAATTCCACTTGCGTTGCACGGCCGGACTTTTGTGCGGCCGTACATCGTATATTGGCCGTCATTGCCCGTCATCTGCTGCTAGTGCGGCCGTAATTATGTGCGCCAGAACGCACGTTAAAAGTGCGCTAGTCTGACCCCAGCCTTAGAGTAGTGGGAACCAACCACTGGTTTGGATTAGTTAAGTGATACAAAGTGCATCAATACAACTAGTAAAGCGAGCATTTTGTGATGGCCATGGTCTACTATTTCCAGGTGGCTTTTGATTCCTTCCTGTTGGTCGATGGTGGCATTACGGCTGTATTGCAGGGTCTCCGTGTGGGCCTGACGATGCGAGGTCGTGGGGTGGCTGGGATAATCCAGAAATTTACATTGGATACCTTGCATTCGGACCACCCAGACGTCATCAGAATCCGTCTGACTAGAATGAAAGATCCACCACCCGCCATTTTGGACAAGTATCAACCTTTACACTCCAAGGTGAACTCAATGCTTTCATTCCATTACACATCTCGAACTTCTTTCTCAAACCACATTTCTGTTGTTACCACTTCGATCCCGTTCGGATATTAATATGTGTTTAATCAGTTATCGTATAATGACGCTAAGAAGTCCTAGTCTGGAAAAGATGGGTTTATTGAGCACCTGCCATGCAAACCTCCAGTGTGCCCTCATATTGGTCGTAGCATGGCACAGCAATCTGAGCTGCCAGTGTTTACCTGTCAGGTGGGGGTCAATAGAGCTGACTTTTATTAGTCAATGACGATGTAAGCAATCACCCAGGACTTCGGCCTTGAAGGAGAGCGAGAGGGTTGACAGGGCAGTTGGAGCTCTTCCAGAGTTCTCTGCTTGTTGAAATATTATCGCCTGACCTGTAGCTACAATATACATCAGGAACCACAATATCTGGAATTTGTATCATTTTAGGTCTGGAGAGATTTGTGCTTCCCTTCCCAGACCTGAAATTCATTTCAGTGGAGCTTTATCCCGGGGCGCAGGCGGGTCTTCCTGCAGTGCCTCTATTTCAGTCCCCCTCCCTCTGCTCACATGCACGGCCCATTTCATGTTAACCCCGGCACTGCTGGACAGCCATGCTTTGAGCTCCCGATCATCTTACTGTGACTTTCCAGTTTCCTGTTGTGCTGCTGTGAGCTGTATGTGCTTCCTGCAACACGATTAAACGTTCCACGCATTGTGCTGTTTTTTTCTGCAGAAGTTACATTTCTAACATACAATGGATTTACAGGTATAAATGACGTCTTAACTCCTGTGTCGCAATGTGGGAGCGGCCGCACCGCGGGGAACAATGATAACTTATAACGGGGTATTAAAAAATAACAACCCCCCCCCCATTGCACATTCCACATACTTACACAACTCATGTATCACTCTTATGGTTCATTACACAAAGCCCACCAATAACAACACAACCCACCTGCCACAAAATACAGAGCCAACACTAAAACAACTCTAATATCACATACACAGCCCTCACAACACTAACACAACTCCTATCAAATACATAGCCCTCACAACACTCACACAACTCACATAACACACACACAGCCCTCCCAATAACACAACTCACATAACACACACACAGCCCTCCCAATAACACAACTCACATGACATACACACAGCCCTCCCAACACTAACACAACTCACATAAAATACACACGGCCCTCCGAATAACACAACTCACATAACATACACACAGCCCTCCCAACACTAACACAACTCCTATCAAATACACAGCCCTCGCAACACTAGCACAACTCACATAACACACACACAGCCCTCCCAATAACACAACTCACATGACATACACACAGCCCTCCCAACACTATCACAACCCACATAACATACACACAACCCTCCCAACACTCACACAACTCACATAACATACACACGGCCCTCCCAATAACACAACTCACATGACATACACACAGCCCTCCCAACACTAACACAACTCATAAATGGTTTTCTTTCTCCGGTTTTTCTCTTTCCCACATTTTTGCTAAATTCTCTGCATCCCCTCCTCCCCGGAGCTTACACAATGATGCAATTCCTCCAATCACCAAGCTGGCAATTTTCAATGTCTAATATTCTCCAACCTGTGTACAGACTCCAACATATAAAACACCTTCCTCCTCTTTCTGATCACCACCTTGTGTCCAGGAAACCTCTTCTGCCTCCTGCCCAGCCTCCCACTTCTACACTGAATCCATGCCGGCCTTAAAGGCATGTTAATACTTTGAATGTACAACAACCTTTACACTGAAACCCATCCTCTTCATTCACCCATCTCAACTTCCACCTGTCCCGACATGGCCATCAACCTCTAGAACTCTAAACCTCTCAACTTGGTAGCTCCTAACACTCCACTCCCTATACAGAGGTCCAAACCCCAACCATGGTACACTAAATACACACGCTACCTTCAATGGTGCTCCTAAATCACTGAACGTGGTTGGAGGAACGCTCACATCAGGGCCAATTTCATACATTAAAAACTCATGCTCCTTCTTACAGCTCTCTCTAGCCCTTGACAAGCAAACACATCACATGTGATGGCCATGTCGGGACAGGTGGAAGTTGAGATGGGATTGAGATGGGTGAGTGAGGAGATTGACATGGATGGGACGTGGGGGGGGGGGCAATATATGTTTTGCCTAGGGTGCCTGTAATCCTTACACTGGTCCAGGAACCAGCCTGCTGGAGGTGCCCAGCAGGTGGTATTCATGTGCTATAGATAATACTGTGAGTCAGAATCAAAACAGGAATATGTCTGAGGGCCACGTACCAATTTCTTATGTGAAATCAAAATGTATTCTTCTGACTTGAGTTTTCAGTAGTTACTAATTAACTGCAACGCCTGAAACCCCAAGATATCCTATTTTTGTGATTATTGTTGTTTTGTTTTTTACTGATCCATTTTTTTCAGATCGTGGTTTTTGGTTTTGTTTTGCTTCACTTTTTCACTTTCCAAGTGATAATCAGGACTGACATCCGGGGGTGACAGAGTATGTTATGTTCAGGGGCCCAGTGGCCCAAATCCTGTGCAGCCTTGTACACACAGGACTGTCCCACTGGGCTACCAAGAAATTTCCCGGTGGGCCGCAGCATCTGGGGCCAGTCAGAGCGCTCTGACTCCTCGCAGAGGAGTGAGCGATTAGTATGGTCTGGGCCAGGTATAAGTGCAGACTCAATGCTCTCCCCCACCAGGGAACACGTTTTATCCCCTTGGTGGACCACCAGGGATTCATCCCACTCCCTGTAATATAAGGGGAGCAGGAGAGGAGGGAAATGTGTTAGTATTAGTTAGTTTACTGACACAGTCCGCTGATGGAGGGGGGGCCCCGACCAGTGGTTTAGTAAGGGGCCCCAAGATTTCAAAACTAAAAGTTTTTCCGTATTTTGTATAGTTATCGATAATGCTCATGAAGTGATACAGCTGACGAACCAGTGCACAGTCTCATTTATGGTGTTCCACCCTCCTCCGACTTCTCATTTCTTTCAGGCTGTGATTGCAAAATATCTATCGGCTGACGAGTTGGAGAAGGAACTTATGGTTCTGGAATCACGGATCTCCAGTGAGCGTCAACATTTTTCTCCCCCTGTCTTTCTGGATTATTCTGAGGTACACGGTTTATTTTCTGGACCTCTAAAAGAAGAAGACCTTCTTCCTGGAAGATTTCTCATCCAAGCCTGGCTGCCCATAATCACCTGTAAGGCCAACCTTGACTTGATGCAACACTGGAGGGTTCGGTGGCTCTGCTCATACCCCTGTGATGCCGTACATAAAAAAGCTGATGGTTCTATGAGCAAAGAAGATAATATCTCTGTTTCTGGCACTGGTCCATCATTTGTAGCTTTCAAGGGGTTCCTCAGCCTTGGAACACCTATGTTCCCAATGCCATCAGGGGATGGGAAGCACCGCCTGGACATCGATCTGTTTGGAACTGACCTGCCATGTGCTAAAATCCATGTTCTGCTCCAACTAAAAGAGGCTGTGAAGGCTCTGCCCAGCGGAGGCAGCATTATCTGCATTATATATGCCGAGGAGAGTCTACGGGATGGACTGACTGGTTTGTTAGATGGATTCCCTCCTTTCTTGTGGTGTAGGGAGCAAGTGGTGTTAGAACTGGTTATTAAGGACCGAACGTCTACCTAATGTTCTGGTTATACCTAAACATTGTAGTATTCACTTGTGTCCTCAATATAACTTCTCTATTTCCAAACCGCATCATGATTCGTCTTTAAAGCTCGCAAACGTTTTGCCACATGATGACATAGATTGTCATTTTAGTTAAATACCTTGTTCTTTCTCCATATTTCCTGTCACCCTCTTCCTAGAAGCCTATTTCTATCCTCACCTGCCTTTTCTACAGCACTGGAGAAATCAGCAGATATTCCCACCCCTGCTGTGAATCTGGAAAATAGCAAGGGGGTGGGTTCCTTTAGGCTGACGGATTAACCATTGGAGGAGAAAAAAAAACGATATAATTTAAATTGCTTCTTTTACCAGACTCAACTTTAAAGACACTTACTTTACAAAGATATCATATCTACGGGTCGCTATTTGTGGTCACCGAGAACATTCCCATGGTTATAAAATAGCCATGGTAGAGGAAATCTGGACTACTAAAAAGTTGTTTTACATCAGAAATATTGGACCAATTAACTCAATCTATTATAATACTTGTCAGAAAACCATGCAAAAATAACGCTAATGTCTATTTTGGGTTAGGGTTAGTATTTGTGCTTGTCTTAAGGTTAGTATTAGGATTAATATTTGTGCTTGTTTTGGGGTTAGGGATAGTATTAGGGTTAGTATTTGTGCTTGTTTTAGGGTTATGGATAGCATTAGGGTTAATGTTTGGGCATGCTTTAAGGTTAGGGATAGTTTCAGGGTTAAGGTTAGGGTTGTTTTAGGGTTAGGGATAGTATTAGGGTTAATGTTCGGACTTGTTTTAGGGTTAGCGATAGTATTAGGGTTAGTGTTCGGACTTGTTTTAGGGTTAGGGATAGTATTAGGGTTAATGTTTGGACTTGTTTTAGGGTTAAAAAGTAGACAAGGGCTTGAGGTGGTCTACTTTTAAGTGGGCTATTTTCAAGTGGAGTTAAAAACAGGAATTCTACCTGTACTGGTCTGGTTTGTATCTTTAGAGGGAGAGAAACCTCTGGTTTATTTGTCAATTTAATTTCTCTTTTTTTTTTTTTTTTTTTTCTGTTGTGCTTTTTGGTTGTTTTTTTTCCCTGGGTGGCTGGTGACTTGTTAATTGGGGGCGTGTAGCCTGTCAGGTGATTTCACTTGTATGGCTACATAATCTCAATGGCAACTCACTGAGCTTGCTCACAAGGGCTTGAGGTGGTCTACTTTTAAGTGGGCTATTTTCAAGTGGAGTTAAAAACAAGTGTTTAGATAACAGGTATCAATTGTTGTTTATATATTTGTTGTCTTGTTTGGGTATGAGTGTTAGCAAGCTTGAAGGTTTGACCCAGTGCACATCCTGCTGCATGTATGCATGTCTGGAGGAATCCTTCCAGGGTCCATATCTCTGTAGCAAGTGTGAAGTGTGTAGCTCTTCTGGAAGCTCATATTGGAGATCTGGAGGGCAAATCGTAACGCTGAGGCAGATTGACAATCTTGAAAGGAGCCTGCTTCTCACGGAGCAAAGTATAGTTGAGGAATCTAGGGGTGTGGGAGGAGTGGAGTTAACCGGGGAACAGGTTGGTAGCTGGGTGTCAGTGACACGTGGTAGCAGGGGGGAGGGAAGAGGAAAAGGTTGGCTAGTACTGATCTTGCGCACACCAACAGATTTGCCCCCTTGAGCGAAGATGTTGGGTGCAGCAGCTCAGGTGTAGCAGTACTGGAGGCTGCTCCCTCTAACAGCCGGGGGATCAGCCCACCAAGTAAGGGGAGGATAAAGAGGGCAAGTAAGCCTAGACAGGTTGTGGTGGTAGGGGACTCTATTATTAAGAGAGTAGACAGGGTAATCTGTCGCGCTGATCGCCTTAACCGGACAGTTTGCTGTCTGCCGGGTGCCCGTGTTAGGCATGTGGTTGACAGAGTTGATAGATTATTGGAGGGGCTGGAGATGACCCAGCTGTCATGGTCCATATTGGTACCAATGACAAAGTAAGCGGAAGATGGAAGGACCTGAAGAATGATTTCAGGGAATTAGGAAGTAAACTGAAGAAGAGGTCCTCCAAGGTAGTATTTTCTGAGATCCTACCTGTGCCACGCGCTACAGTGGAAAGGCAGCGGGAGATTAGGGAGGTCAATGCGTGGCTTAAAGCTTGGTGCAGGAAGGAGGGCTTTGGGTTTTTAGAGCACTGGGCTCATTTTGCACTGGGGTACAATCTGTATAGTTGTGATAGATTGCACCTGAATGGAAGAGGGTCTGCTGTGCTAGGGGAGAGGATGGTTAAAAGGTTGGAGGAGACTTTAAACTAGTGGAAGGGGGGGGAAGGATACAGTATCTTACAAAATGGAGACAGAGCAGATAGCGGAAGGGTTTCAGCTCAGACTAAGGGGGGTGGAGCCGGGGGGATGGGTAATGTCAGAACAGTGGAGGCATGTAATGTAAAGTCGCATTCAGCATGTGTGGGTAGAGACAACATTAAATGTATGCTTGCTAATGCAAGGAGCCTCAATAACAAGATGGGAGAACTAGAGGTAATAGCATACACTAAGCAATACGACATTATAGGAATAACAGAAACGTGTGGGACGAAACGCATGACTGGGCTGTAAACTTAAACGGTTATACATTGTTTAGAAAGGATAGGAAACATAAGAAAGGGGGTGGAGTGTGTTTATATGTAAATCAGGATTTAAAGCCTAATATTACACAACTGGAAAGCGATGAGGGAAATGTGGAATCCTTATGGGTAAATATTTCGTTGGGGAATAAACAGGGAAGTCAATTATTGGTTGGCATATGCTATAAACCACCTAATATAGATAATGATGAGGAAGAACAACTGTTAGAGCAAATTAGGAAGGCTGCAGATCATGGTAGCACTTTAATTATTGGAGATTTTAATTACCCGGACATTAATTGGGATAGTGGGACTAGTAATTCAGCGAAGGGAATCCGGTTCCTGAACATTTTAAATGATACCTTCATGTCACAACTGGTAGAAACACCAAATAGAGAGGATAACTGTCTGGACCTGGTTATAACAAATAATGTGGATC
>RXON01003225.1:0-21030 GCA_009667805.1 Leptobrachium leishanense
CAGCTTGTCTACTACCGCCCACTTCAAGGCTAGGAACTCTAATTTGTGGGAAGGATAGTTCTTCTCTGAAGGCGTAAGGCTTCGACTCACATACGCTACAGGCCTCAATAATCCACCATATTCTTGGTATAGGACTCCCCCTAGACCTTCTCTGCTGGCATCCACATGCAATTCGTCCGGCTTATGAGGATCAGCATAAGCCAGGACAGGAGCTCGAGTTAGACTCTCTTTCAGCTTCATGAAAGCACTTTCGCATTGATTAGTCCATTCTTCTTAGATGGATTCTCGAGCCTTCCTTGGCCCCGGAGCCAACGAACTTCGATCAGAGGCCTTGGAGCCGCCTTCTGCGTCTTCCTTCTGTAGGAGCTTATTCAGGGGTTGAGCTATCTTGGCAAAGCCTCCTATGAATCTTCGGTAATATGAGCAGAACCCCAGGAAAGATCTAAGTTCAGTAACATTTCGGGGTCTAGGCCAAGAAGCTACGGCTTCCAACTTTCGAGGATCCGTCGAAACGCCTTCTGCTGAAACAACATGTCCCAGGTACGTAACGGAAGGTAGACAAAACTGACACTTCTCCAGAGACCGTTTCAACCCTTCTTCGTGGAGCCGCTTCAAGACCTTTTCCAACCGCTGCTCATGTTCTTCCAGAGTCTTCCCGAACACAATAATATCATCACGATACACCAACACTTCGATCAGGTTCATGTCCCCGACTGTCTTCTCCACTAACCGTTGGAATGTGGCGGGAGCCCCCGTAAGGCCTTGAGGCATTCTGTTGAACTCAAAGAACCCCAGTGGGCAGATGAACGCAGTCTTCTCTTTGTCCTCAGGATGCATTGGTATCTGATGATACCCACTTCGCAAGTCTAGTACACTAAACCATTTGCTCCAGACAAACACTGTAAGGCATCTTCTATCCGAGGAGTGGCATATTGATCTGGAATGGTTCTCTGATTTAGCGTGCGATAGTCTATACATAGACGGATAGAACCATTCTTCTTCCGAACCATCACTATTGGAGAGGCATACGGACTCCTGGACTCTTGAATCACCTTAGTCCTCTGTAGTTCATTTAGCTGTTCTCGTAGATCATCCAAGTCTCCCAGTGGAACTCGTCTTGACCTTTCTCGAAACGGCTTCTATTCCTGTTGTTGAATGCAATGCTCCGTACTCTTAGCTAAACCCACGTCGAACACATCCTTCGAGAACAAGTCCCTCCATTTTAGGATCTGAGACTAAAGACGTTTCTTCCATTCAGGTGAGATGGGAGCGTCCTTAGGATAGAACCTTTCAGCTGGAATCTCCTTACTCTATCTCTTTATTCACTCCCGCCCCTAAATCGGTAGGGGAGAGCGGTGTAGCGGACGCTACTTGCCCGATGAGCATTCGTGCTTTCAGGATCACTGGAGAATCAGACACATTACACACACTAACTGAGACTCTTCCTCGTGTCCGTTTCAAAGCTCTTGTGGAGATTATCTCAGGGATTACTTCTACTCTGGCTTCACTCCCATGACTGAGATCGGTTTCCAGTACCACATAGGGACCTGGTTGTGATCCATTCAACTTGACTGAAGCCCGGAAACTCGTCACTTCTCCTGATTGCAGAACCTTCTCTGTTCCTCCCAATCTCCAGAGACGCCCCACTTCGGCAGGTGCCCTCTGTTCTTCGACCATTCGCTGATAGACTGGACGTAACATCGAGTGCACTCCTCTGGTAGAACCTTCTTCCATCACTATTGGAGTCAGAAGACGTCTCACCAGATCAGTATTCGTTCCCATTATCATAGAACTTCTGTTGGCCCCTGAAGGCCGAGGACACACAATGGCCAATGCATCACAACCTTCAGACTGTCCGATAACTTCGGATCCAATTTCTAACTTCACCTGTAGATATCCATCATAGGGAATCTTCTCAGTTCCGATATCCCAGATCTCAAGGTCCTTTATCTTCTGTAGAGGGAAGTGCTTCTCGCAGAAGTATCGATAGATCAATGTCACTTGAGCCCCTGAGTCTAACAGAGCTTTAGTGTAGACTCCCTCTACTTGGATTGGAACGATGGGAGAAGGACCTATCAGCTGGTCAGGAAACTTTGTCGTAGTCACAGGAGGTTTAGACCCAGTTCGCTGTACCCATGCCTCCTTCTTGTCTCGTGGAGGTTTTGGGTGTGCATTGTTTCCCCATGACATAGGACCGGATACTAAGGGAGTAACTCTTTCAGTTCTGGTAGTCTGGGCCCTCTCGGCCTTTTGGTTCTGGCTTGAATTTTGTAGCGGTTGTCAACCATTGGGCACCTAGTTTGCTCCTTCACTTGGGCCCTCTGGCGTTTCCCGCCTGTGAGGTAGATAGCAGCCCTTCCAAGGCCTTTAGGAACTCTTCCACTTTATGTCCTTCAGGCCTTTGGTTTTTGCACTGTGCTCGGAAATGACCCATTTCCCCACAACTGAAACATCTCTTCTTTGAAGACGGAGGTACACTTGCTTGTGGTGATTCGGTTGAAGGACCCTGGCCAGACACCACAGCAACTCCAGTTGTCCGCATATCAGTAAGGAACTTCTGCATATCGGTCTGTGTCTCTGCCACCTTCAAAAGTACTCGGCACAGGTCCGTGTGCACCTGTTTCAGTTCAGCTTGAGCTTCTTGCACCTTCTTAACAGTCTTGTGTATTTCACTATATGTAGGAATGGTTGACGCTTTGGCAGCACTCTCTGTGGTTATAGGAACAAACAGATGCTCTTGTCCGTCAACTTCGGATCCATAGGTGTCCAACGAATCATCTTCAGTTTGCAAATATTCGTTATGCCTCATGGGTTTGTTCGTAAGCTCTTTCTCCTCTCCTTAAGGATTTTTCTTCCAGTAGAGCCTCTTCTTCTCTAACAGCTCGGATCAGTTCCAGGTATTTCAATTCTCGGTTACCTTCTCTGGTTCTCAGCTGTAGCATCACAGGATCTAGAGGTTGAGCGCCCCTCAATATCTGCTGCATTCGGATTTTATCTATTGTGGCCGGTTCGACCCCTTTCTTAAGAAGTGTCTGGTGCAGAATCTTATCTAGGCGCCTCATATATTCAGTCATTTTCTCACCTTTTTGCTGGTAAGTATGTTCATACTGGTACATGAGCTCAGCAGCCTTTTCTGTTCGCCCAAAGACTTCCTGTAATACGTTTAGGTAATCTAAAGCAGTGCAGTCTTGCTTACTCAACTTCAGGTTTCTGACAGCCTCTGACGCAGGTCCCTTTAAGCTCTCAGTAATTCTTTGCTTCTTCTGCGCTTCAGGGACGTCCCACTCATCCAGAGCCTGCATCGCCTGTTCTACCCATTTTTCAAACGTTTCTTCTCCCGCCGGAGTTGGTACGTTTCCTGTAAAATTCCTCAACCGTCGATAACCAAAGTTAGTGTGTGGTGGGCTTGTTCTTTGACATTTAGCCAGCAAATCTCCAATAGCCACTATAATTCAGGCCCGATCATGGCCAGTGGACTGGGCGCGGGACCACTTGCGGGATTGCCACGTGGCACACTTGACTGAATCAGTTGAACTTCCACCTCATCGGTCAGCTTCACGCTCGCACCCTGAAAACATACTGGAACAAACATTCTCCACTCAAAAAGAACATATGTGTGATCAGTATCCGGGTTCGCTTTAATGTCCAGGATTAACCCCCGATGATCTGGCATCAGTGCGGCCATGGCCTGGCGAATCTGATCTTCGGCCCAAGTGTCTGCAGGAATATCCATGACTATGCTTAACTCTATCTGGCTATTTTGCTCCTCACACCATTTGGCAGCAGTGTCTGGATCCATAATTAACTCTTCAATTGTGGTTTTATTACAGAGACTGGAATCCCGGACGAGCCCCCACATGTAGCGCTCACCCCCGAAGGAGCCGCTGAATTAACCTCGGGTTAGTCTCACAGCACTAGGGAATAAATATACACCAGCACTGTTGTGGATTTTATAGATTATATACTTTACTGATCCCAATAAAGTGGCATATATAATGTAGATACGGTATATGAATGACAGGATTTCGTAATGCGGGAAAAACACGCGGCGGCAAAAGAAAAGTTTAACCCCTTTAGTTCTGGAGTGTAAGTCCCGTGAAAGTAATGTCTCAGAAAGGTGTGTGTGTATGATCTCGTGTACCCAGGTACTGTATTCAACTGGCCAGTGAATGGAATGAGCAAATATTCGACTAGTCATGTTGGGGCCCTGTAAATTTAGACAATAATGCAGCGTGCTTGGTTAAACTTGGAACTGTGGCCTGGAAGGTCTCTCACCCATCCGTTAGACAATCTGTTCCGCTGCCCGATCAAGGATGTCTCTCCGTTGTTTACTCTGGGACTCTGTGCCACCGGATCCGCTTCCCTTGCTTGTCCGATCTCCGCAATGAGAAACTATGGCCTACCGCCTGCACTCCCAGTGGATCATCGCAGTCTCCTTACTCGGGGTCCAACCGGAACTTTGTGTCTGTACAAAACCTCTCAGCGGTGCGTAGGTAGGTCTCTGGCAAGTCACTGTCCTGATCCCCAGCACCCATGAGGCAGCGCCTGCTCTCCGGCCTGGTCACAATCTCTGGCAGTATCACGTGCGTCTTCCACCTTTCGCCGCTCGGCTCACTCTGACTATCCTCCGCACGAGGCTGCAGATGTCCTTCCCTTCTCTCCCACCCACTTCCTGTCTGCACCGCGAAGCACGATGGAAATTGTAGTTCCGTTTGTGTCCAGCATAGTCCATATTGCCCCTGTCTCCCTCTGGTGGCCACAACAAGTAAATGCAGCAAGCACAATCTTAAAGCAGCGCTACAAATGCATTAAAACTGAATAAAGGATACCTTGAGAAAAACTCTGTTTTTATTGCTCAGTGATGTAGTGTGAATTTTAGTCGTAGCGTCCATATAGTCAATGGATGAAACACAAAGTGGTATTTTTGGGTTTATAGGATGTTTGTCAGTCAGAAGAAATTATTAAAAAAAAATTATGTGCTTCCCGGGTTTTACTCGATAGGTGAATGAAAAGCAATGATTGAAATGAAAAGTACTGCTCCAAACGAAAACATTATGGGCACTATTACACTCTTCGCGCACAATTTTGCGCATGCGCAAAAACGCATTAAAGCGAGGGGAAAAATCCTTCGCGCTGAACGTTGTACAAAATGCGCATTAACGTCTAACACGAGTGACCCTGCTCGAACCCTGCGCGAGCGAAAGTTCGTGCATGCATCCCATACTTAACATTGTGAGCGCAAATGCGTTTGTGTGCTGGTATGCGGATGGTATTACAAACTATGCACAAATTTTTACGAACAACATTTGCGCGCATAATTTTAACGTCTTTTAAAAGCTGGTGGTAACGGCAAATCTGAACGTCCTGGCCGAAACAAAAAACACCAGCGGAAAAAAAAAAATACAGCACAGTATAGTTACACATTCTACGCATACCCATACAATAAAATGGAGAAGTTGTGCGTGTTTTTATTATTGCTGCAGCATATATACTCAGATTGATTTTGACAGGCGCAAAAACTTTGCAGGAGACAATTGTGGTTTTCTTAATTCTGATTGGCTGAATCGCGTGAAAAAACAGTCTTCCCACCGATTTCTGCGCGCACTGTTAATGCGCACGAGTTTTCACGTGTATTTTTTACGCAATATTTTCAGACGGATGAAAAAATGCACTCGGATTGTAATACCAGCGTTAATTTAAACGCGTTAACGATTAATGCTGCGTGCAAAGAAAATTGCGCTGCGCAAGCTTTTTTGCGCAAGGAATATAATAGTGCCCTATATGGCTCCAGTATCCATGTTGATTTATTTTTTAAATCACACACTTTCTTGGGTGACTCTAATTAAAACACCATGCCTCGTCAAACTAGATTAAGACTTTTTTTACTATTATACTATCAAAAGGAAAGTAAAAAAAAACTGTCATCCGATATCTTGATTTGCAGTCAGAGGGGCACTGGTGTTAGTGTTGACTTTCTTCAAAGAAACAAGCATGTTACAAAAAAATTAAGATATACTTGTGTCTCATACTAAGGGACCTATTGCCCTCTTGACAATAAATTAACTGCCGGAGCCATTATACATAACATCTCCAAAAGTTATCAAATTGTCTGGAATCACTGTTCCGCTGTTGCCACAAGCTTTGCTTGTGCTTGGATATAACCAGTGGCGTCACTAGGGTTGGTGTCACCCGGTGCGGTAACTCATGGTTTCACCCCCCTCCGAATTTTGCGGTTTCGTTTTTTAGCTACTCTTACTCATAAATCAGTACTCCAAAATAACACTGAATGCTCATATACACAGCGCACATTAATGTGAGGTTTATTGATGTGCAGCTCTCTCATATGCTCGCACGCAAATTTTGGCCAACTGCCAGCAAGTACGGTGCCTGTTCGAAAGCAGTGAAAGTGAAGGCACACATGGATATATATTGCCCCCAGCAGCTCTGGATATATTGCCCCAGCTCACAATTATATATTGCCCCCAGCAGCTCACCCATGGATATATATTGCCCCAGCTCACATATGGATATATTGCCCCAGCTCACATATGGATATATTGCCCCCAGCTCACACATGGATATATTGCCCCCAGCTCACACATGGAATATATTGCTCCAGACCAGCTCACACATGGAATATATTACCCCGACCAGCTCACACATGGAATATATTGCCCCGACCAGCTCACACATGGAATATATTGCCCCGACCAGTTCACACATGGAATATATTGCCCCGGCCAGTTCACACATGGAATATATTGCCCCAGACCAGCTCACACATGGAATATATTGCCCCGACCAGCTCACACATGGAATATATTGCCCCGACCAGCTCACACATGGAATATATTGCCCCGACCAGTTCACACATGGAATATATTGCCCCAGACCAGCTCACACATGGAATATATTGCCACAAACCAGCTCACACATGGAGTATATTGCCCCAGACCAGCTCACAGTTGGTTATGTTTGCCCCCAGCTCATATGGGTATATTTGCCCCCCAGCTCATATGGGTATATTTGCCCCCCAGCTCGTATGGGTATATTTGCCCCCCAGCTCGTATGGGTATTTTTGCCCCCCAGCTCCTATGGGTATATTTGCCCCAAGCTCTCACCTCCTGTCTGGTACACCGGGAGGCGGGAGGGTGCCTGTCTGTTCCCCCGAGAAGATCCTGCCGGCGGCCGCGTGCTTTTTTCTCTTATGTGTGGTCGCCAGCATGAATATCTGCCGCTTGTCTGGTGTTCTATACACCAGCCAGCCGCGATCTCGCGGCTGGCTGGTGTATAGAACACCAGACGAGCAGCAGATATTCATGCTGGCGGCCGCGCATAAGAGAAAAAAGCACGCGGCCGCCGGGGGGAGCGCTTGGGTGCCCCCCCACTGGATGCTTGGGGCCACAGCCCTGCCGCGCTTTGGTGTCACCCTTAGGGCGGGTGACACCTGGTGTGGGCCACAGCCCCGCCCCCAGGTAGCGACGCCACTGGATATAACATATCTCTACTGTAAATTAATGTCTCCTGTGCCTTGTGTAGGAAATGTTAACCTTCACCTAAGACTAGAAGAAAGAGCTATTCCATGATAGCTCATTCTTCTGTTCTGGTGCTGCTATTTCTCAAAGAAACACTCTAAAAAATGGTTTTAAGGGATTCTTATTTTGCATAATCACTTAACACACTTTAATAAGCCACTTAATAAACTCTTTACTCACCTCTCATCCCACAGTGGAGAGACCGGCAAGATCCACTGCTTCCTCAAATAGTTCCAAATGTCCCGCTCCACTTTATCCATGGCTCCTGCACGATCACATGAGTGCGAGGTCACACAGAGGCTGGAATATGCTGGGCTCCATGGAATATACCAAAAATCAGCAGGCCACACCAGAGCTTGCCTATATAAAAATAATTACTGTAGAGTAGCCACAGGGGTACTGGATTCAAACGATATTTCAGCGAAGTGCCTTAGTCATGCTCCACGGAGCAATGCCACTGCTGGTGTCAGCCTACTCCTCCGTTTCATTCCAGGGCCAGGAGCTAATAAAGTAGTGGTGGGAATAGGAGTGGAAAATAGGCTTGTGCACCAATTTTTTTTTTCGTTTCGATTCGGCTCGTTTCAACCGATTTCTGTTTCGATTTGGTTCGGTTCGGCTCGTTTTTCGTGTATATTTTTTTTTCGGAATATCGACCATTTTTCGTGTTTTCGGGTCACTTTGCTCGTCTTTTGTATCGACTTTTCGTGATTTCGGAAATTTTCATTTTTTTCGGAACGTCTGTTCTCCTCGTTTCAAAGTGTCTAACTCTATTCGTTTTGATGTAAACTACTATGGTTTACTTTTTTTATACTTTATATATTTTTTTATAATAAATTTTTGGTTTGTTTTTCGGATCCGATAATTCATTCTGTCGATATGATAATTCTGGCGATTCTATCGTGTTTTTTTTTATTAAATAAAGATACTTTTTTTCTTATCAATATACATTTCACAACTTTATTTAATCACATTAAAAAAATGGTATGAAAGCCAAGGAACTAAAAAAAAATTAACAAAACGATTTTAAAAACGCTAAACTGACCCGAATGGTCTGACTTTAAAAATAAAAACCAGAACAAAAGGTTTTAAAACGGAAAAATAGTTGATCAAAATTATCTGAAACGAAAAAAAACCCAACAAATAAAATGATTTAAAACAGACAAAAAAAATAATTAACCCTTTCGCTGCTGAGGCATTTCACGGCTTCCCTTCACGCCTGTCTGTGGCATTTCACGGCTTCCCTTCACGCCTGTCTGCTGCTGAGCTAATTTTTAACAGTTTTGCTCCTCATTTTATAATATGACCCAGACATGTTATATATCGTTCTTTCCGGCAGACTCGGCAGATGATTCATAATATATCATTATCATATGTATGCGTCATGTCCTGTCTGTATATTATAACAAAAATGCAATAAAATTAGAATTTTCAATGTTTGTTTTACAAAGTGTAAAGTGTTTTTTTCCACATTTTAACATGCGAGTGTTTGCGATTATATTTTATGAGTTGCGTTTGTTAAAAAAAATTGAAATGGGGACTTGTTATATTTTTTTGGGTGAAAATTACACTATTTTTAACAAACGCACCCCATACAAAAATCCTTAGTGCAGCATCATTGTTCACATTATAATTGAAATGGGAACAATATTGCTGCATTAACAAAACAAAACAAAAACCTGTATTTTTTTTTATATTTTAATTTTTTATAATTTTTAACATTGTCATGTTTGGTATTGTTGGAAAGGCCATGCTCTGGTCGATCCAAAGATACCAAACATTAACCGATAGCTGCCGCGGATCGGGAGATAGGGGTTCACTGGAACCCCCTATCTCCACCATTGGTCGCAGCTAGGGGTTAACTCCAGAACTGACGTCATTGTGACGAGGTCTTGGGACTGTCGGCAGCTGCCGTTCCCCCACGCTGTGGTCTTCCTGCAAAGACGTGACCATGTTGGCGGGCAGCGTCTTAGCGGCAGCGGTGGGAGAGAGAGAGCTCATAGCTGGGAGGAGGTGTTGCATGAAGCTGCAAATAGGGACAAATAAACTAGACCTGAGCCACACTGAGGATCTTTGGGTTGTGTCGGAGAAGACTTCACACAGTGCTGCCATCAATATTTTTTGATAAATTCTTGGTTATACAATGAATGTGACTGTGGACAAAAATCCGTGTTGTTGTGACATCGCCTAAGCTTAACAAAACCATGCCACGGTAATCAAATCTCAAGGCAGTACAACAAGGTTGTGTTAGTGTGTGACATTTTTTGGCCAGGTAGGCAGTGTAGAATGTGCACAGTCACATTCATGGCCACAAATATGTTGACAAATTTATGACAAAGGGTCCATAGAAATGTCAATAAATTTATGTACATATAATGTTAACGGTGTGGAAAAGAAACCAAGCAATACATATTAACTTATTAAGTAAGGAAAAGCAACGCACACAAACAGGAAAATATAGAAAAAATATAAAATTTATTTACAACATGCCACATGGCATTGGCAAACTGCCCAACAGGGGCACAAACATACTCATAGGGGAGGAGGAGGCTGGTCTCTACTGCCGCTCCAGGATGTCAATGGCATTATTGATATGCTCCCTGAACTCCTGCAGCAACTCCCGGATGGCATCGAAGTTGGCACCAGCAAGGCGTAGCTCGCCGATCGCCATCCTGACGCTGGACCTGTCAGTGTCCGGTCTGGCTTCTCCTTCTATATATCCAATAAATGAAAGAAGGAACATACAGTAAGTAAAGCAGGTTTCTATTTTTGACTGAAAGTCTTGAAAAAATATAACAGTAGTATATACCAGTGCTGGCGGCCTCCTGAGGCTCTGACTCTTCCGACTCCTCCTCCACCACCACCGTCAGCATCTCTTCCGGTGCTATATCTAAGAAATTAAAGAAATAAAAAATACAGTAAACAACTAAACTGATTTATTTTTGAACAAAAGTCGATGCAAAATACAACAGTAAAAAAAAAACCTGGACTCGCGGCCTCCTGCTGCGGCTCCGGCTCCCTCTCTCCATCGCCCTGCTCCTCCTCTTCCTCCTCCTGCTCCTCTTGTGCTATACATAAAAAAATTAAATGAAAATACAGTAAACAAAAAATGTTTCTGTTTTTGACCAAAAGTCGTTGCAAAATAAAACAGTATATACCAGCGCTGGTGGTCGCCCGTGGCTCCCCCTCCTCCTCCACTGGGGCACTGGTGCCCGCCGGGGCAGATGCTGCCTTTGCCTTCCTGTCTTCTGCCAAATCCAAAAAATAACACGTAAATAATGCAGACTGGAAAAAATGGTATATCTATACAATATATTGCCGAAAGTATTGCGACACCCCTCCACAACCCACTAGCACTACCAGCTTGACCCACCACTACTCCCATCTCATAGTTCTAAAGTCACAAAATATTTATTTATTTATTTCCCCTGCACATAGACATATATTACCGTTCAATTATATATTATTTTCAGAAGTAAACATTACGTTTATTCAATAAAAACTATTATTTGTGTTGTGTGCATACAAAACGCATTGTGCTGACTGCTTTTAGTTATTTTATAGATGGCCTCAGCCTCAGTTTCACTTTCAGTTTCTGCGAATAAAACTGTGGATATTGCAGAAACAACAGAAATCGGCCATTTTGTTTTGAAATTTGCATCTAAAGCGTTCAATGACACTGCTGCAGCAAACTGAATTGCTGCGCTGCAACAATCCAGCAGCTGCTGAGGATGTATTGAACGCGGCTCTGTTTGGATGCACTTTCAGAAGAACTACATGTCCCATCCTACCACTTAGCAGAGACGCAGAGATTTTTGTTGATGTGCAGGTGGGAGCCAATATTGGGCAAGCTGCAGGTCATCTCGTATGCATCACTCAATCACAACCTCCACCAGCTCACTACAGTACACAGTGCCAAAAGAAATCCAGCATTGTAACTTCATCTACATACATCAAATATCACAATTTTCACGAATACGTAAAATCCCAAAAAAGAAGAGCTATGGCAAAAATGCATGTAAGATGAGTCGTGAAAACGCAAAGCTATACACAATCACATTGCATGAAAAAAGGACTAGATAAATCAATGTATTTCTGTGCACATTAGCACATGCAAGCACATTATTATTATTATACAGGATTTATATAGCGCCGCCAACAGTCTGCGCAGCGCTTTACAATATAACATGACACTTACGTTTGGCTATGACGCGACGGATGTGCCTCAGCTGCTCCTGCTCGCGTGCCTTCAGATCGGACCAGCGTTTTCGGAGCTGGTCCTTCGTCCGGTCTTTCCCGAACAACTCCAGGATGGTGGTTCGGAGCTTGTCAAGGATACGGTCCTTGCGGGTGTTATTCTTCCTGCCGTAAGGGCCCTTACGGCAGTCATAATCTTTTTTATCAAAGATGCGGACCAGCTCCAACATCTCCTCAAATGCCATGTTGCTGGCCCGCTTCTTCCTGGGTGGTGTCTCTGGGATGTAAGCAGATGAGGAGGTGTTCGAATGGGACACTGTCTCATCTTTCAGCCATGTTAAATTAAAAATAATTTCAATTTTTTTGGCCTGTCTAAAATGTTGTCAAAACTGGCTCAATAAAGTTACGACAACCGCGCGCGCATGGCATGCGCGACCAGCGGACGAATTGGATCCGACCCGATTACGATGGAATTATTGTATCGACAGAATTATCGGATCATTGGAAACAAGAAACAAGTGATACGCATTTACAAATACAAAATTTACAGAATCAGCGATATAACCGATAATAGTTAAATATACGATGTCCAGAAGTACCGAAATGGAACCGAAATCACGAATGGAACCGAAATCATGAATAGAGCGAAAATAAATTTCGATTTGACACATTTCAAGTCCATTCGAAAACTCCGAAAAATTTTAGTTTCGGCTCGGAAACCTTTTCGGATCTGTCAGTTTTCGGGTCCGATCCGATTCGGAAAATCAGCCGAAACCGAAGACACGAATCGGGAAATTTCGTGAAAATTCCGAAACCCGAAACGCACATCCCTAGTGGAAAAGGAGAGATGGTAATGGAACTCGGCTCGTTGTGATTTTTTTCACTTGCCACCTCCTTTAATAGTCAAAAGAGGAACAGGACCCTATCCTTTTACAAATCAACAAGTTTAGACAAAGAAAAACATATTTTTTCCTGGTCCTTTTTATTTGATGTGTGCAATGCACACACTAGACACAATAGGCTCTATTCCCTAGTGAACACTAACTGTAGCGTTTGGGTGAGCAAGCGTTGACGTCAGGATAAGTGACTTTAACGCATGCCACCCAGATTACCCTCCTAACGCTAAACCTCCTAACAATCAATTAGCTCTTTGGTAATTGCGCTAGCATGAGCAAGTTTACTGTACTTTCCGCACCCTATACTTGACATGGGGATCGGAATCAGAATTTAACGTTAGGATATAGGTATTAAGAAGTCCTAATGCTAATTACTATGCACCGATGTGACGGATTTTTACTGGCACCTAGAAGCTGGTGCTAACTCGCGCTTTTACAGAATCAATTAGCACCAGCTAAACCCCCCTCCCCCAATTAATCAGATATTCACCTCTCATCCCGCGGCGAGAACAGTGGCCCAATCTGCTGCTTCTTGCCGCTAGGAGGAGAGTGAGTCAGGGAACAAATAGTCCCCAGTCTTTGTCCGCAATCACTCTGCAGTTCTGCATGCTCTCATGAGAGCGCGATTGCGCATGGCTCTTGGCCCGACAGCGCAACCCTACATTGAGTCCTATGGGCTTCAGGAGGTGCTACTCACGGCGGTGCAGAAGAGTTATAATGAGTATCCCCTAGGGTAGCTCATGTTTTCTGGGCAAGCTGCAGAAGTAGCGCCTGCCCTGGAATCTCACACTAAAATGGGGATGCAACGGGAAAACCTGCAGGCACAAGACAATAGTGTCCTAAGTCTACTCATAGTTCATTATGTCATATATATAGCAATATTAATATAATTATTATTATATTGTTTCTTATTTTACATAAGTGCATCACAGCAAAGCTTCTGAAGCAGAAAAGAGTACTTTGCAAAACTCCACAAAATGGCAGTATTATGGAACACCTGGTTATGATGGGCCACTGACTCTGACATGGAACCAAAGCCTTGTCCAAGATGAAAGCATCCGTATCGAAGTTTGGGGTTACAATGAAACAGGTGAGTTTGACACATAAGCATATCAATCTGACAGTCATAAATAGGATAATTTATAGGTTAAATTTATAATTTATAAGCTAGTAGTCAAGAACTTTATAACCAAGGATCTATATGCTTGTGTATATTGAAAAGTTATCACATGTATGTTTACACTGAACCGGGATTTACCTTATCTAATCATTTTGTTTCTGTAGTTATACTTTGACTTCAGTCACACCATAAAGGACTGCTCAAGTGCCGGTTTGTAACTTATAGTTTATGAGACAAAATCATGATTATAGAACATGGAAATGTCTCTTATGTATTTTTGAAAGGTAATTATTGATACTGTATATATAAACAATCACTCCACTCCTGCATACAGAAGATCTCCAGTCCCAGACCCAGTGCAACATCCAGCTTGCATATGTTTATAAGTACTCCATAGGTACTCACGGCACTCTCAGGGTTTGCAAAAATACGAGTTTATTTGTTCATCGTTTCACTTCGCTTCCCACAGACTTTCATCAGGATATCCTGAAGAAACCTAAATAAGAAAAGAGCACCTATGCATCTAAAATGATGCTAACAGGAGTAAATGGTCTATGTATGTTCCCAGTGTATACACAATTGTACACTTTTATTGAATAATACATACAAATTGACGAATAAAACCACATAAATAATGTATAATGACTAGTCAGAGTACCTGATTCATATCCTCATGGCAGAAGGAACAATGACACACCTGGGGGGTGTATGAATTTGATGAGTTCAAACCAACATCATGGGTCTATGTATCCCGGAACTTTGCATTTGTTGATTATCCTGATGAAAGGCTGCGAGAAGAGGACTGAAACATTGAACAAATAAACTTGTATTTTGGCAAACCCTGAGAGTGCCATCAGTACTAAGGAGTACATATCTATATAAACCACCAGAGTATAGAAGTATGTAGTAATACCTTATTTATTGGACTAATTGTGGAATGGTGGATGAGTATGAGTATGGTTAAGGAGTTTGACCATACTTTTTGCTATTACTGTTTACGGCACCCATCCTAACCCCTCCTTCTGTTGGCTTTTTATTGTTCAATTTTATGATTTTGCTCAGTATAGCTTCCAGACCTGAAGAAGAGAGTTATACTCTCAAAACTTGTCTTTTAAATGTAACGTTAGTCCAATCAAAAAGGTATCACTACGTATGGCTTATCCAATCTACACTATATATCTATAATGCACCAGGAGGGCAGCACTCATCCTTTACTAAGCATTACAGGCAGGTGCATCTCAAGAAAAAAAATGAACAAACCAGAAGGAGAGCACTCCAATTCATATATTCAAAGACTTTAACAGTGGCTCACACATTTAAAGATTCAATAGATTTGAAAGACTCCAACAACTCTTAACTCTTTCAAGATTTTAGCAATTTTTTAACCCATTGAAGAATTTTCACAAATGTGTAACTCGAAGCTCTGTTTAAAAATGAGGGGAATTTAGTTCACAAAATATGGCCATAAATTGCTGGCAGGTCGATGATAGGTCCTATTCTTGTCACCCAATACCCACCATTATGGGATTGACTCACTGAGGACAGAATCCTTTCTGGAGCTCCCTGCAATTCAAGGTTAATGTCACGTCCCATTGCGTAATTCATGGCCGGTGCCCGGCAGCGCCATCCTTGCTACTTGCTGGCCAGACACCGAGTGATATGTGGATCGCTGCGGTCACGTGTTAAGCCAGGGGCGGGGCATGGCATGATGACGCACCGCATGCTGGGTTTAAAATCAGTCAGACGAAACATGCTTGTTGTCCTGATGTGGTTTTCACCTCCGCTCTTGTGATCTTTGTTTATTGATTCTCTGTGTACCGATACAGGCTTGTTTGACTACCCTCCCGTCTCTTAACCCTTGGCTTTCCTTTGAATTTTTCTCTCTGCCAAATGACCTTGGCTATTCTGATAACACGCACTGGCAAATGAACCCGGCTATTCCGATAACCCGCTCCGGCAAACGACCACTGGTATTTCCTCTGACATTCCGGTTCTTGTAATTATGGTTTTTGTATTAGGTAGACGTACAGTCCCTTTTTATTATTATTATTTATTTATTTATTTATAAAGGATTTTACCAGGAAGGATACATTGAGATTTCTCTCGTTTTCAAGTATGTCCTGGGTTCAAGAACATTGAAGTGTTACAGTTACAGAAATACAAAGTAATACAATGTAAGATATTAACAACACAAATATACAAATTAACAGAAAATAAATATGTAGGAAATAGTCATTATGTTACATGTTTACAGGTGCATTCTGTATTGAGGTATGTTAGTAAGGAGCTCTTGAGTGACTTAAGACTGGTGGAAGATTTGATGGTGTCTGGGAGGTTATTCCATAATTGCGGTGCTCTGTAGGAAAATGAGGATCGAGCCACTGTCTTTTTGTATTGTGGTATTGCAAGTAAGGTGCTGGTCCTGGATCGGAGGTTATAGGATGAGGGAGCTGCTGGGGGAAGCAGTCTATTCAGATAGGGTGGCAGCTTCCCAGAAAAGCTCTTAAACACCAGGCTGGAAAGGTGAAGGGTGCGTCTAGATTCCAGCGATGGCCAGTTTAGCTCTTTTAACATGTCACAATGGTGGGTCATGTAGGTACATTGTAATGCAAAGCGGCAGAATGAGTTATACAATGTAGTAAGTTTCTGAAGATGTGTTTGCGGGGCAGCTGCGTAAACTACATCTCCGTAATCAATAGCTGGCATAAGCATTTGTTGTACAATCTGCTTTCTTACCGCGGGGCTCAGGCAGGATTTGTTTCTGTACAGGGCGCCTAGTTTGGGGTAAAGTTTAGATGAGAGTTTTTCGATACGAGGGCCAAAGGATAGATTAGGGTCCAACCACATACCTAGATATTTGAGAGAAGTGACTGTGGTCAGCGGGCCATTTGATTTTGTCCCAACACATAAGTGGGGATTTTGCAATTTGTGTAGTTTAGGTTTTGTTCCAAAGAGCATCGTTACAGTTTTGTCATTATTTAAAAAAAGTTTGTTGTGCTTGATCCACTTTTCTACCTCTGTGAATTGTTCTTGCAGCACGGCCTCCAGCTGCCGGAGATTTGGTTTGCTGGTATATGATTACAGTATCGTCTGCATACATATGTATAGTTGAGGCTTTGCAGACGTTGGGCAGATCATTTATGAATATTGTGAATAGCAGGGGGCCGAGTATTGAGCCTTGGGGTACTCCGCACGTGACTGGGAGCAGGAGGGAGGAGCTGCCAGAAATTGACACATATTGTGATCGGTCGGATACATATGATTGAAACCAGGTTAACGTGCGATCACCAATGCCAGAGTTTTTAAGTTTTTCTAACAAGATGCCATGGTCTACTGTGTCAAAGGCCTTGGAAAAATCAAGGAAGATGGCTCCAGTTAGGTTTCCTTGTTCCATCCCAGCCTGGATATCATTACAGACTTTTAAAAGGGTGGTTGTAGTTCAGTGATTTGAACGAAAGCTGGATTGATGTGGGGTTAAGTAGTTCCAATATTGATAATAATCACGTAATTGTGTGTAGACGCATTTTTCCAAAATTTTTGACATTACAGGGAGCAACGATATCGGACGGTAGTTGGATACCAAAGTACTGTCACCACTTTTATGGATAGGTACCACTCTCGCAGTCTTCCAGAGTTTGGGTAGGTATCCAGTCGCCAGTGATTCATTGATTAGGGTTGCGACAGGATTTGCAATTGCCGGTGCACTGATTTTCAGCAGCATTGCTGGTATTTGATCAGGTCCAGACTGGTATTTCATTTTTTGGTTACGGAGAAGTTTAGTAACAACACTGACAGGCACTGGTCTAAAACTGAATTCCTGTCTGATACAGGGACTTTGCACAGTTGGAGGGGCCTGACCTGCATGAGGCCTTTCTGATTGCATGTCATTTCCTAGCTTGGCAATCAAAGTGGTGGCGCATTCAACAAAATAACCATTAAAGGCATTTGCTACATCTAGGGGGTGTTGCAGGGTTTGGTTGTTTACTTTGACAGCAGCCGGCTGGGAGTGGACTGGGGGTGCTTGTATGTTACTTACGGTTCTCCAAAAAGTTTCTAGGGTTTGATATGTTATTGTTTAGATTTTCATTGAAGTAATGGGCTTTAGCCATTTTTGTTTGTTTTGTGCATTCATTCCGGCATTTTCGGTATTCGCAGTGATCGTTCATGGAACCAGTACTCTTGAAATTTGACCACAGTGAATCTCTAAGATGGTACATTAGTGTAAGATCAGCTGTAACCCATGGGAGATGGGTCTCTTTTACTCGCACTTTACGCAGCGGGGCATGGGAATTCCAGACTTTCAGGAGCTCAGACTGAAAGTATTCAATTGCACAGTCTAGGTCTGGGATTAGGTTTAGTCTGTACCAGGGGAGCTGTTTGAGATCACTTAGGAAGGATTCAAGAATAAATTTCTTGAGAGACCTGGTGGTTATTACCTTTGGGGGATTTCATGGCCTTTATTTTGTGCACGCAGTACACTAGACAATGGTCACTAAAGCTATTAGCGAGAACACCTGCCTCCTGTATTCAATCAGGAGATGAGGAGAGAATCCAGTCCAGCAAGGTATGGTTAGGGCTTTTCATATTAATGCGAGTGGGGGAGGAGATTAATTGAGTTAGCTGCAAAGTTTTAAACAGTGAGCAGTGTTTATTGTTTTTAGGATTTAGCCAATCTGTATTAAAATCGCCAAGGACCAGTATTTCACTTTTTTGGTTTTGGGCAAGTTGGTTATTAAGGATTTGAGATATGTCAGAGAGGGAGTGCACTGGAGAGCTCGGTGGGCGATATAATCCAGCAACAATGATGGATTTACTGAATGGAATCTCAATTAAACCAGAGAGGAAATCAAAGGTGACAGGAGAGCTAGAAGTCTGTAAGGGGGTGAACTTTATGGACTCCTCAACATAAATAACAATTCCCCCTCCTCTCTTTGCTCTGTCCTTTCTATAACATGAATACCCCTGTATTGATATGGCAGAGTCTGGTACTTTTGGGGTTAACCATGACTCTGTGAGCACAATGATTTTGGGTTAGTAATAGCAACACCATGCCTGAAGCTCATCCAATTTAGGGAGTAAACTGCGGATGTTACAGTGCACAAATGAGAGGCCTTTTTTAGTGGGAAGACTAAAGGTTGTGTCACCTATAGGACCAGGGCTAGTTTCCACATCGTTTGCCAGGGAAAGTAGCAGGATAAATAAGAATTTGGACAGAGTTTTCTTTTGGTAATAATGTGGTTGCAGAGTTTTAAATCTTTGTCTGGGGGTGGGAGGGCTGGATTTTAACACACTCCACCAACACTCAGCTGATAGGTTAAAAGAACTGAGCAGGCTGTGGTGTATTGGAACTTGTTGTCCATCCTGGGGCAATTGGAAAAGTGTATAGAAGGAGAGAGAATTTTTAGAGAGAAGGGATGAGAAAAAAAAGAGAAGCAATAGTGGCATAAACATTATAGAGAAAGGTGTTGGAGGTGAGTAAACAGGAAATAGAGAGGTACCAGAGTAAATGGTGTAGGTTGCTGTGATATCACATGATCAATTAGTTGGGTATATATTAAATGAAAGCCATTATTATTATCCTTTATTGATAAAGCGCCAGCATATTCCGTAACGCTGTACAATGGGGAAGCACAAAAATGAGACATACATGATAAATAAGGAAAAAAGACAACCCTGCCAAAAGGATAGCTTGTCTAGAAAGTACAGCACTTTAACAAGTGCTCAGCCAGACATCCCGTGAGCTTACAATCTACGGGACGGGATAAGTGAAACAGATGGGAGCAGAGGGAAGGTGAAGCTGGTTGCTAGAAGAAATGTTGTGATGGTTGCATGGGAAGGACCAGAAGCTTGGGCTAAGTAAAGGTAATTAGAGAGAGAAGTGGAAACAGGAAGTGGAAAAGGAGCCCTTAAATTATGGACCAGGCCTGGGTGGGCGGGTGGATGCGGAGGGTGGGACAGCAGAGTGGAGAATCTTGTGGTCTGTGATGGTCAGTGTATGCTAGAAAACAGAATGCAGATTTTCTAAGTGTGCTTTTAAAAAACTACAAGGCATTTAAAGGATCGGAAGTGTAGGATAGAGGTGCTGAGTACAGGGATCAGTGATATCTTGGGGGATATCCGTAACAGTTAACCTTGAATAGGACCTGTCGTCGATTGAATACATTGGTGATGTGAAAGGCTTATGCAAATTATGGACATATTTTGTGAACTAATTTCCCATCACTTTTAAACAGAGCTTAGGGTTACACATTTGGGAAAATTCTTCAATGGTTATAAATTGTGAAAATTCTTCAATGGGTTAAAATTTGTTAAAGTCTTGAAAGGGCTAAGAGTTGTTGGAGTCTTTAACTATGTGAGCTAATGTTAAAGTTGTTGAATATATGAATTGGAGTGCTCTCCTCCTGGTTTGTTATATATATTCCAGCAATTACTTTATATATACATGATTATTTTTTTTGTCTTTTTTGTCGTTACTAGACTTCTATT
Source organism: Leptobrachium leishanense (assembly GCA_009667805.1). Taxonomy (NCBI): domain Eukaryota; kingdom Metazoa; phylum Chordata; class Amphibia; order Anura; family Megophryidae; genus Leptobrachium; species Leptobrachium leishanense. The sequence goes on from RXON01003225.1 coordinate 20,232, forward strand.
TGAGGACAAGAAAAAAAATCCCATTAATGGAATTGCAATATAAAATAACTAGAAAGAAATATGAGTGCAACCTACAATGACCTCCGTCCCCCTATGGTTATTCAAATATTTATGGAGTAACCCTTTAAATTACAAATGTAATATAAAATAAAAAAATAAAAACAGACTAAAAGCAAAGAGAAGGAAATTATTGTGGTTGGATAATTATGTAAAACTTTACTTACCTGTAGTCCTGTGTTTAATTTGGCTCTGAGGACTGCAGCTGTTATGCCTCTAGGGGGAGCCAGAGGACAATGTATGGGAACATACTTTATTGGACTCATGGACCACACCTCCCAGAATGCCCTTACAGGAAAAAGGAAGGACCCAAGCTAAAAGAACAGGAAGTAAAAAGCATGCATGCAGCGTGGCAGAACAAAGTGAGCAAGAGAGTGAGCAGTCAGATAAGAGAGATTTTCCAGGATCTGTGCAAGCTGGAGCACAGAGAATCAGCAGCATCCAGTGCTGGAGAGTGTACCTTGGTCTGCTGTATATTGTGCTGTACTGTTCAGGAGGCAAGTGTGTTTGAAGAGGGCCCTGTGTTAAGGAGGCCGCAGGCAGAGGGATTTGCTGGCGGCATTGACTTCAGGCAGAGGAGATTCTGCATTCTGCGTGGGGAAGAATTGATCCAGAGGCTGCAGATTGCTACAACGTTCAAGAGGCCTTCCTGGGACTGTGAGCAACTGAAGTTGTGCGGTAACGAGCATCTTTCTCTCTGTCTCGCTGACAGCATTCTATCCATCTTTACACTAACTAAGAA
>RXON01003226.1:0-39822 GCA_009667805.1 Leptobrachium leishanense
TAACGCGTGCTAAGCCTCGGGATGCTCGAGGCAGCGCTAAGTGCCGCCACGACCATCCCCTGGATGGAGTCCATAGGCAGGGAGGAGAAACAAAGAAAGGGAGAATCACCGAGGGCAACACAGTAGGAAACTCACGGGATGGGCCCATCGGGAGGGGGTTAACGTCTCTATTGCGACCCCCCCCATGCAGCTGATGCGTGACGTGCGCCATTGGCTACAGGGGGACGACCTGAGTTCAGGCTATCTCGCAGCAGCCAACGGTACGCAGCGTGCCAGTTGCGGGGAGGGGCTGAGGTGTTTAAGTCAATGAGGCATACCAATACGCCCCGTGTCTTCAAGGCACACCCGCCACGTGGACAGCATATCACGCCACGCAGCGGGAAAGGGTTAAGGACAAAAATAAGGACACTCTATTTTTCGATAGAGTGTTCCTTTAAATCAGACTATGAATAATACAACAGTAGGGTTCTAAGGAGTGGTTAGGCTCCCATTTAACAAAAAAATACCAGCATATTCAGTAAACAAAAGCACATCACAACATGAATACAAATATACACTTTATTAAACACTATTGCAATTTATAATCTGGGAATAATTGTGTTCTATTTTATGGGTAACGCAAACAGCACAATCTATAAACAGGTATAATAATGACATAAAGACAATAGCAATAGCTCATATATACATAAGCACCATTAAATAAGGAAATAATAATAGTATAAAAACAAAAATAGGCCTCACGAAAGTTTTACTTTCTCCTGTAGTGCGATAAGGAGAACATGGGGTGTTGTTTGGTTCCAAAGCATTAAAATGTGATCAATCTTTTTGAATGTACATGCAATAAATAAGTAAGTCATTACAGTGGTGCATCCATTAAGACACTGACAAACCATCCACTTGCACACACTGATAAGCATACTCGTACAGACATTGAAAAACTCAAGTATTGATAAATACAGACACTGTTAAACACAAGCTTGCAGAGTGACACACTGACAGACATTGACACTGTACACACAGACACTGACACACAAACATTTACTCACTGACACCCAGACAGACAATAACCAAACCAACAAGAAGCATCCAAATAATGTGCGGTCAAAGGGAAAGATGTCCATACATATAAGCTTGGAAGCAGACCATGGATCTGATATCACCCGGAACTTGCATCATTCCTGGTGGTAAAACCCCACAAGGGATGCAGAAATAACCCAGATCCTAACAAAACATTATCTGTTATGGATCACAAGATGTATCAACCAATGAGTCAGAAAAAGGCTTAAGGCACTCAAGTGTTAATTTTGTTATGTCATTCCAAGATGGCCACCTCAACACTAAAACATTTCTAGATTGTTATGAGGTAACTATTACTGCTACATTTACAGTTTTGTTATACACGTTGAGTACCTCTTATCCAGTTTTTCAGAGAGAGGTGAAAAGCAGGAGAATGAATAGAGAATGGAAAATTCTAGGTCAAAATAGCCGATTTGGAAAGTGAGATGAATGGGAGAATTTTCTGGTTTGGCTATTTTGACCTAGAATTTTCCATTCTCCAGTCATTCTCCAGTCATTCTCCTGCTTTTCACCTCTCTCTGAACAACCCTGATAATGAAGGGGAAATATAATTTGTGACACAAAAGGACAAAGTGTCAGTTAAAACCAAGAAGAAGGCATAGCTCGATGCGTTTTGCCCGTGCCGGGCTTAATCTAGAGCAAAGTTGCCCGTCACGCTCACCCCAATATATACCGGCGGAGATAACGATTGCCGATCTATGGACGCCCTGTATGGCTTTTTTCTTATTGGCCACTGGGTCCCATGTGATTGCTTGCGTACAAGAAGTGTCCATCGGCGATCGTTATCTCCGCCGGTTTGATTCTTGATGGCTGGACATAATTAGGATCCTACCTGTATATATTGGGGTGAGCGTGACTGGCAACTTAGCTCTAGATTAAGCCCAGCACGGGCGAAACGCATCGAGCTATGCCTTGGTTTTAACTGACACTTTGTCCTTTTGTGTTGTTTTCGGTCTTGCTTATGGGTCATTTCGGCTTGTGGTGCATGGGTTCCCCCTGGCTTCGTATTTTTAGTGGTTGAGTAACGTAGGCGGCTTGAACCGCCGAGGTATAGTCAGTGACTATCTTGTATTGCTATTGTATGCCCCTTGTAGTCAGTTGAGTACCCTGGGGCTGTCCTGTGGCTCCACACTATTTATATAATTTGCAATTATAAATTTTGTTGTGTTATTGCGTTATTGTGGTGTTTTTTTCAATAAATTAACCGTACTTTGGTACTCTTGTTGCACTTCGTGCAAATTGGTTTGTATTATTGGATTGTTGGGTGCCCTTTGAGTACCTTGTGCCCCTCCTCCCTTGGTTCGTTCAAACTTGCAGTTCAGCCAGGAAGAATGGTTTTCCATTACAAGGGCTCTAAAGGGCAACACAAAATGTTCGAATAATATAGAAACGTACCATAAAATAATTTACATGTGATACTTCACCCCGCTAAACTCCATTTATTAGACTCTTCAGTTTCAAACAAGTGTTGGAGTGAATGTGGAGGCGAAGGCACCATGGCACACATTTGGTGGCATTGTTCAAAACTTTGCAGATACTGGAAAAAGGTATATAAACCCGTCCTTAGTGTCACATCTCATATTGGTCCTTTTCCCCCCAATTGTTTACTTTTTTTTTTTTATTTATTTATTTATTTTAGAATTTTTGCAGAGACGTCAAGAAATCAACAGGGGTAAGTGGCCACGCAGGGCCACATGTCATCAAAGAACATTTTGCGAAGAACATCGTAAGAAAAAACAAGAAACAGACAATAGATGAGGGAAAAAATAAAAATCATCATGGGGAGAGGGGGGAGGGAGATCAAAGCTAATATACTCAGCGGGGGTATAGGGGAAACAAGCAGTGAGTCCTCAATGAGTGGCAGCAGAAAAAATGTAAAAGTAAAAATCAAATCCGCAGAAAAAAGATCACATAAAATAACATAAAATCATCCCCAATTGGGGGGTCTCATCAGAAAATATAAAGAGTCTATCAGAAAAACGTCTAGAGTGAAAGCTAGGGGGTCATCAACAAATGTAGGTATCGCACGGGGGAGTCCATAGGCACACTCTCAACCAGTGTCCCGGAAAGGTAAACTTGGCACGGTAGGCAGAGAGAACCAGGTAGCAGATTGAGACAAGACATCTCCAAATTCTCCGTCATCTTCAAACCTTTCGTAGGAGGCATCCAGCATATCTCGGCGCAAAAGCACAGGGCTGAGCCGACCCGTCGACCAAAACAGCTCGGGAGTGCGTGTGGTAGACTTCCTATCGGGCTCCTCTTCAAGCGCAACAGGTAGCTGTATGAAGCGGGATGGCAGAAGAGGTCCAGGTGGCATCCTCCGCCCGCGCGAGTATGGAAACCCTTCCGTCTCAGTCTGCATGGGGGTGTCTGGCCTCCGCAGGCCGGGGACCACCATCGCATAATTTAAGGTCATCTCCATATCGGCTAGTGACGAGTCTGGCATCACCTCCACTCCAGCATGCGGCGGTGGGTACTCACTCGGCATCTCCGGGGTCACTTCCCTTTCCACTCTGTCCCCAGGTATCAGCACACCTCTATTTGCACTATCCGCAACCATCACAGGGAGAACCACCATCTGTCCGGTAGGCACCGCCACCACCGCCGGACGTTCAGTTAAGTCCTCCGTCTTCTCTCAGTCTCCACGCAGTACCGCCATCAGTGCACGCCAGGAGTCTTTAGTGATCGGGCTCTCCTCGTCTTCTGGCAACTTCTTCAGGCACTCCTCTAAGTCCACAAACATGGCCTCCAGGTATCCAGCACGACGAGGGAGCATCGGCCGCCTCCATGTTGCGCTCCCTCGTTCCTCCAGCAGCCCAGGCGCAGTGATCGCCGCCGCGTTCAGAAGATGGGGCCTCCATCTCCCAAGCCGCTTAAGCCAACCACCCATCTAGGTAGACTCACTGGGGGAGGTTCGGATAGCCTGAGACGGGCCGAGGCTGACCCTGGTGATAGGCCTCAAGATGGCCGACGCTCGGATGTCTCCGCCGCTGAACAAAGCCGCAATCTCCGCTATGCTCTGGAGGGGGGACCGAACCGGCTCCAGAGCACTCCTCCCAGTGGCCGACCGAGCAGGGACTCCCGTTAGGGCAAATAAATCAAAAAAGTCCGGTCCAAAACCGCCACCGCCAGCGATTCCAGGCTGAGCTATGCTGAGGCACGTCTGGTTCCCCGCATGGCCAGCCACGCCCCCCAATCATTTACTTTTCAAACAATTTCCAGATAACACTCTTAAAGTGGACAAAATAATAATAGGATATACACTGATTGCAGCAGCAGCTATCATTCCAAGACATTGGAAAACTACCACAACTCCGACATGTGATGAAGTCATCCAAATGATACTTGAAAATAAGGATTAGGAGTTGGCATTAAGACAACCATCTCCGTTTAACACGAAGTTGAAATATTTTTGGAACATATGGGAAGATAATACTGTGGGTAATGTTAATGGCCACTCTTTATGGGTTTGGTTTGACCTTTTCGGTTTATGCGTGTACTTATGGAAATAATTATGTTTAATCTTACTGTATACTTATTAGTACTCGTTGTACTGCTTGAATATTATATTGTAAACATTGTATGAGATAGATAGAATTCTTCCCCCTCCCTCCCTTTCCATTTTTTTTTTCTTTTTGTATCCCTAATTAGGTGACTGCTTTTCTTGTGAATATTTCTTTTTGTGAACAGAAACACAAAAAAGTTTTATAACCTTTAATAAATATTAATTTGAAAATAATACAAAATATAAATTAGGAGATAACCCTGACAGGTTACCCTCGCTCAGGGGTCTCCTAATTAGCAGTTGTGTTGATGCAAAGATCCACTAGCTGTAGAAAATATCAATAGGTACTAACCGACATAAAAAGGTACCTATATGTGAAAGCCACACTACCAGGGGTGGACTGACCATTAGGACAATAGTGCACTGCTCGAGGACCCTGGCCTTGGGGGGGGATGAGGACCCACTAAGGCTTGGTCAGGCTTGACCTTTCACTTTAGGCTGGGGTCAGACGAGCGTAGTGTTCACGTCCGTGATTGCGCCTAAAAGTACGACCGTGATAGCATGAAAGAAAGTCCATTGGAGCCTGTTACACAAAGTACGTCCGCACTGAACTGCGGACGCACCACAGCCGCGGCAAACGGACGCAAGGCAGGCAAGAACGTACAACCCCTAGAACGGCCGCACAAAGTGCGCTGCGTCCGCAACGTCTGCATAGCTTTGTGTGTGAGTGATGGAACGTGGTCAGACGGACTGCATTTATACGTCCAGCATTTTTCACAGACAAAATGGTTTTGCTTTTTAATTTATTTTCCCTCCTACATCCGTCAAAATATATACGTCAGTGAAAAAAACAGACTGTCTGGCCACTACTGCGTCTTCCGTACTAACGTACGTCCGTGTGCACGGACGTACAGTCCGTAGAAATCACGCTCATCTGACCCTAGCCTTAGAACCACAACACCACAGATAATTTTTTTATCTGGAATTAGTATCAGCAGCAAAATGTATATGTATCTGCCCCGATGTATTTGACCATACCAGCCTCAATATACCAGAGTGTAAGTGATGGTTGAGACTATGTTTAATTTTGGAAATGCCATGGAGAAATAAATTATGTAATTCAACAACATACATATGGGTGGTGCTTGCATGTGGACAAGCGCAATGGGAGGGCCCCATGATCTCCTATTGCCCAGGGGCCCCAAGAGATGTCACTCCGCCCCTGCACACTACTATAGTTAATCTAAACATAAATAAAGAACCTTTTGTAGACAAGAAAACCATAGACAAGCAATACAAATAATAAATTATACAAAAAATAAACTATACAAATAATAAGATAACATATATATAACCATAGACAAGCCATACAAATACCGGCTGGGTGGAGTAGAGCTAACATCATTGCTCTATGACCGCGGAGACTGTGGAGACAAAGGTTTGAATCCTGACAAGAGCACCTCTCCAGTAAGTGTCTTTGGGCAAGACACCTAACAGTACATACTTCCCACCCAGGAAATACTTGAAAAGTAAAATACTTTCAAAACAAATAATAAAATTACAAATATCTCATTATTATGTGCAAATATTTCAGAATCAGAAACAATTTAGAATCCAAGTCACATCTGGTTCTAAACGTTTCGGATCAGGGATACCCAACCTGTATCTATCCAATCCAATCTAATAAATATGCATTATTGGTTTACATTTATATTTTTTAAGAAAGAAGATATTATTTGACAGATATCCTTTAAGTAGTAAAGGTCATCTGACATTATTCAGTGCATGGCATTTAGGAAACAGACGTTTGTAGTTGTTTTGTATATTTTAGTCAGAGATCATGTGAGCCACATATCCTGTAAATGGTCTTGTGGCTCAAACGTTGCTGTGTATCAGCTGTAATGTGTTACATTATAGTTAGGAAAACTACCAACTAAGCTACTATACCTCTGTAACAAAGGCTCAACTAATAAATATTCTGTCTTATTTTTATTTAGTCTGCTCATTTGTAGCAATGAGCTGTTCGGTTCGATCAGTTCGGAGTTCGATTCAAACTTTGGCCGTTCACAAGTTCGCGAACTTCGAACTTTTTGGCGTGTTCGGTTCGAGTTCGAAAAAAAAATTGTGAAAAAAGTATAAAAAATGCTTAAAAAATACCACAAAATCTAGAAATAAAGAGACTCTTTACTGCAGAATATTACAGTTGTGTTCAAAATTATTCAACCCCCCATGCTGTAAAGGGTTTTAGGGAATTTAGTGTACATTTGTAATTGTATTCAGAATGAAATCCTACAAGGACTTTTTAAAGAACCATATGCAACTAAAATGACATCAATTGGTTTTGTAATACAGTAGTAAATGTTTCTTTTGTGAATTCTTCATTGACACAATTATTCAACCCCTTAAAGACTACCACTCTGAAGAACAGAGGTTCATTCAAGTGTTTTCAATCAGGTATTGAAGACACCTGTGGATGTCACGGAGCAGCAATAAAGCATAATAAGCACCAATTAGGCAGCTTTAAAATGACTGTGATACTCAGCTCCTTCTAGACATTTACTGGTGTGGTTACAAACATGGTGAAGTCAAGAGAATGGTCCAGGAAGACAAGAGAAGAGGTGATTACTCTTCACAGGAAGGGCAATGGCTATAAGAAGATTGCAAAAAAGTTAAACATACCAAGAGAGACCATAGGAAGCATCATTCGCAAATTCAAGGCAAAGGGCACTGTTGAAACGCTACCTGGTCGTGGCAGAAAGAAGATGCTGACTTCGACTGCTGTGTGCTACCTGAAGCGTAGAGTGGAGAAAAGTCCCCGTGTGACTGCTGAGGAACTGAGAAAAAAATTGTCAGATGTGGGTACTGAAGTTTCAGCTCAGACAATACGGCGCACACTGCGTAATGAAGGCCTCCATGCCAGAACTCCCAGGCGCACCCCCTTGCTGTCTCCAAAGAATAAGAAGAGTCGACTGCAGTATGCCAAAAGTCATGTGGACAAACCACAGAAGTTTTGGGATAGTGTTCTGTGGATTGATGAAACAAAATTAGAACTGTTTGGGCCCATGGATCAACGCTATGTTTGGAGGAGGAAGAACAAGGCCTATGAAGAAAAGAACACCTTGCCTACTGTGAAGCATGGCGGGGGGTCAATCATGCTTTGGGGCTGTTTTGCTTCTGCAGGTACAGGGTAGCTTCAGCGTGTGCAAGGTACCATGAATTCTCTTCAGTACCAGGAGATATTGGATGACAATGTGATGCAGTCCGTCACAAACCTGAGGCTTGGGACAGTGGCGTAACTAGAAACCTGAGGGCCCCGGTGCAAGAATCCACGAAGGGCCCCCCCAAAAAAAATCTATGTATTTTTACTTATTTTTCACTGCAAAATAAAACAAAGATAGTATTGCCTAGGGATGCACCGATACCACTTTAAGACCGAGTACGAGTACCGATACTTTTTAAAAGTACTCACCGATACCGAGTACCGATACTTTTCTTTAATGTCATGTGACGCTTTCCAATAAGAACAGACCATATAAAAATGCCCCCAGCTCACATGTATATCCCCCCGATATATATATATATATATTCATACTGCCCCAGCTCATGGATTTGCCCCAGCTCGCACATGGATTTGCCCCAGCTCACACATGGATTTGCCCCAGCTCATGGATATGCCCCAGCTCACACATGGATATTGCCCCCCAGATTATGGATTTGCCCCCCCAGCTCAAACATGGTTATGCCCCCCAGCTCACACATGGATATGCCCCCCAGCTCATGGATATGCCCCCCAGCTCTCACATGGATATGCCCCCCAGCTCTCACATGGATATGCCCCCCAGCTCATGGATATGCCCCCCAGCTCATGGATATGCCCCCAGCTCTCACATGGGTATGCCCCCAGCTCATGGATATGCCCCCCAGCTCTCACATGGGTATGCCCCCCAGCTCATGGATATGCCCCCAGTTCATGGATATGCCCCCCAGCTCATGGGTATGCCCCCCAGCTCATGGATATGCCCCCCAGCTCATGGGTATGCCCCCAGCTCATGGATATCCCCCCAGCTCTCACATGGGTATGCCCCCCAGCTCATGGATATGCACCCCCAGCTCTCACATGGGTATGCCCCCCAGCTCATGGATATGCCCCCAGCTCATGGATATGCACCCCCAGCTCTCACATTGGTATGCCCCCCAGCTCATGGATATGTCCCCCAGCTCATGGATATGCACCCCCAGCTCTCACATGGGTATGCCCCCCAGCTCATGGATATGCCCCCCAGCTCATGGATATGCACCCCCAGCTCTCACATGGGTATGCCCCCCAGCTCATGGATATGCCCCCAGCTCTCACATGGGTATGCCCCCCAGCTCATGGATATGCCCCCCAGCTCATGGGTATAAGGGCCCCCCAGCTCATGGATATAAGGCCCCCCCAGCTCATGGGTATAAGGGCCCCCAGCTCTCATGGGTATTTGGGTCCCCCAGCTCTTACCTCTGCTGGCCCCAGGACAGGCTCCGCCGGCGTTGTTCTTCTCCTTGGCGAGCGGCCGCTGGAAACATGCGTCTTGGCCGCTCGCCGGAAACCACCTGATCAGCGCAGAGATCTCGCAAGAGGATCTCGTGCGCTGGTCAGGTGGTTCCTATCCCACGTGAGCGGCCAAGCTGCATGTCAGTGGCCGCTCGCAGGGAGAGGGACGGCCAGCGCGCGGCTCCCAGATTCCGGCGCTGATTGCCGGAATCTGGTGGGTGGCGCCGGGCCCCCCTCCAGTGGCGGAATGCCAGGGCCCGGTCGCAACTGCGACCGCTGCGACCCTGGTACTTCCGCCACTGGCTTGGGAGACGTTGGACCTTTTTGAACAGGACAATGATCCCAAGCATACCTCCAAGTCCACTAGAGCATGGTTGCAGATTAAAGGCTGGAACATTTTGGAGTGGAAATCGCAGTCACCAGACTTAAATCCGATTGAGAACCTCTGGTGGGACTTAAAGAAAGCAGTTACAGTGCGCAAGCCTAAGAATGTGACTGAACTGGAGGCTTTTGCCCATGACGAATGGGTGAAGATACCCGTAGATCGCTGCAAGACACTTGTGTCAAGCTATGCTTCACGTTTAAAAGCTGTTATAACTGTAAAAGGATGTTGTACTAAGTACTAAGATTGAATATCACTTGGGGGTTGAATAAAACTGATAATGATGTGAGCACAGAAAAGACATTTGTGGTTATTTCATTATAAATGTTATGTTATATTTCTCTGACCTACACGTGCCTCTTTGATTTAATTGTAAGCAAGATGACTGAATGATCAAAATCAATGTCAAACTGGCCAAAACACTCAAATTCAGTGGGGGTTGAATAATATTGAACACAACTGTATAAGCAACGGTTTACTAGATATTGAATTAAAAAATAATGTCTACATGCAACGATTCTCACCTAAATGACCTGTGCTCTCAAATGGCGTAAACAACAGGTGTTTAATTAGTGTTTGGAAATAACATGTGCTTCTAATTAGTCCGTCTCATGAATTTGATACATTGTATGCAGACTGGAGGTGCCAGGTGTCGTGTGTGGCTCTGTGCTGCGATGGTGATGTTTCCATACATCCTACAAATCCGCCACTTCACAGGCAGGTCATGGGGACCTCCTAGGCACGATATTTGAAGGAATTTTTCGTTTTTATTTTTAACCCTTATTTTATAAAAAACTCACTTTTCCTTTAACCCTTTCACTGCTGAGGCATTTCACCGCTGTGTGCTGAGCTAATTTTTACCGCTTTCGCTCATCATGTTTAAACGCGATTTGAAGCCACATTTTATTATACGACCCAGACATATTATATATTGTTCTTTCTGGCAGACTCGGTAGATTCATAATATATAATTTTTATATGTATACGTCATGTTCTGCCTGTATATTATAACCACAAATGCAATAAAACTTGAATTTTTAATAATCTGCAGCGTGTAAAGTGTTTTTTTTCACCTTTTATCACATGAACATTTGCGGTTATATTTTCTATGGTGTACGCGTGTACAAAAATTAGAAATGGGGACTTATTACATTTTTTGGGGGAGATATGTGATTTTTAGCAAACGCACACCATAGAAAAAAATCATCAGTGCAGCATCATTGTTCACATTATAATTGAAATGTGAACAATATTGCTGCATTAATAAAAATAACACACAAAAAAAAAACATGTTTTTTTTTTTCTACTTTATACCTGGTCATGTTGGGTATCATTCGAAAGGCCATGCTCAGGCCAGGGGATTCCGGGCAGCTAGGGGTTCCCCGGCTATCTGACGTCATCACGCTATGCATAAGGACGTCAGGCATTGAGGGGGGGACCCGGGGTGGAGCCGCCATCCAAGATGGCGGCCTCCACGGGAACTAGGCCGCACTTCGGTGCCGCAAGGCGCTGAAGTGCGACCCGATGCCTAAGGGGTTAAATTCAGGCACCGCTTAAAAGGGGAGACTCTCCCCTTTTAAGCGGTGCCTGGCTTCTTTTTGTGGGACCTCCCGATTGGGAGGGAGAGGGATCCGAACAGATCCCCCCTCCTTCAAGGCAATCTCCCGGGATTGCCGGGGGCAGGGCCGGCGCTAGCGTAAGGCGGCACAGGCGGCCTCCTTACTATCTGGCTTCCTGACAGTTTGTGGGGGTGGAATTCCCCGGCCCGAGCGCCGCCATCTTGGTCAGCCGGAGAGACCTGGCGCAGCGCTAGGGGCCAAACCCCCTGACCAGCGCCGCGCGCGATCTCGTGAGAACGCAACTGCGCTGGTCATGTGGTTCCCGCCCAGCGAGCGGCAAAGCTGCATCATGTCAGCGGCCACTCGCCACCATGAGGAACGCCGGCAGAGCCTGTGATTTGGGGGCAAATATATCCACATGTGATCTGGGGGCAAATATACCCATATGAACTGGGGGCAAATATATTTATATGAGCTGGGGGCAAATATACTTATATGAGCAACCCTAGTGTGTGTATATACTGTATATGTGTATATATAGAGATTACCATGGCACCTCTATCCTAAACTGCCGAACGGCATCGATAAACCCATTGAACGCAGCCGAAAAATGCCAACCAGCTGCTGAACGCCATCGAAGAAAGTAAACCAGGTGCTGAACGCCGTTGAAAAAAGTCGACCAGCTGCCGAACAGGGGTAAAAAAAAAGAAACGCAACTTTTAAAAGGTCCTATGAATAGCAATAAAACAGGTCTGTTACAGAATAACACCTTTTAAAAATATATCGGAAACAAAAAAGTTTCATTGAAAGAAATCCCAAAAATGCCTAAAATTTTAAAAAAAAATTGATAAAGAGACTTTTTGCTGCAAATGAAAAGAATAAACGGTTGAATAAGAACGGGTATTTTTTTCTTTTTACATTAAAACCTATGGCCTGTTTGAATCTGTCAAACGAAACCACCAAATCTGGGCATTTGATCAACTTTTCCCTACTGTTCTCTGAATACATTAACCATTACATCTCTATGGGTAATTTCACTGCCGCTGAACTACACCGTATTTTGCTGGCAATTTGCCAATTTTATGTGAATTGCCAACTTTTTGAATAGTTGAATTGCCACAAAATTGCACCGCACGGTGAAATTCACCGTTCGGTGCAATTCAGGGGCAAGTTTGTCTCTTTTTTGAATAACCCTTAAATCTCACATCACTGTGTGTTACTAGGACCTTAAAACTGGATGTTTATTACAAGTTAAACTGGAGCAGTCAACATTATCTGTATGCAAAGTGAAAACACGAGGCAGTTGCAGGTTAATTGAAAACTGTAATTGCCACTCATTTAAACTTTGTGCATAGATGCAGTAGAATTTCTGGAATGACATTGAGTACTGACTGGTTTATAAATACATTAATAAACATCCCTGCAGTAAAAGCAATTTAAAAATGTATGCTCGTAATGTGTTTTGTGCTAATTTAACCAAACTGGTACTTAAAGTCTTATTTGAACTTGCAAAAAAATGGACAAGGACGTTCTGTAAACCAGTGATACTAGTGTAATGCTGTAGCATAATTCTATTTCTCTGGATTTGCATTCTTACAGGGCTATTCAGAAAGAGATGAAAACTTTGAGAATGACTGGAGAATTGAAAATTCTAGGTCGAAATAGTCAAACCAGAAACATTCTCCCATTTATCTCACTTTCCAAATCAGCTATTTGGTCTAGATTGTTCATTCTCCTGGCAATTCTCAAGGTTTTCACCTCTCTCTGAATAACCCTGTTAGTGTATAACAATTATTTTATGATGTCTTACTCCTGTAACTATACTAGTAGCACCTCTCATAGGGAGTTCTTACCTTTTTTTTCCCCCTCTAAAGATCTCCAGTTGAGCCATGCCCATGATAAAGGCTCTCAAGTTCTCCTCTACCCAAGTGCCTGAATCATTTTTTTCTATCAGGGCTATTCAGAGAAAGGTGAAAACCAGGAGAACTGGCTGTTCGATGGCAGTGAAATCCCCCACGGAGAAGCCATGGTTCTTTTATTCAGAGAACACCAAACAGCAGTGAAAAGTTGTCGAAATGCCCTGTGGTTTCATTCGGCAAGTTTATTCAGGCGAATCCCATAGGCTTCAAAGTTAAAAATTTCCGTTTTAAATCACTATCTAATAAACCATTTATTATTTTATTCTGCAGTAATTAGTCTCTTTATTTATAGATTTTTTTTAGGCTCTTTCTAAAGCATTTTTCTGGATTTTTTTCGGCAAATTGTTTTTTCCGTCTTTGTTTTTAAATCATTTTGAAATTTTTCTGTAACAGACCTTTTTATTATCATTCATTGGATCTTATATGTAAATTTCAGACATTTTCGTTCAGTAGATTTTTTGGAAACAGCGTTTCAATTTTGAAACTTTCAATCATACTTTTTTTTTTTTGTTTTTTTTACCCTGTTTGTCACCTTGTCGGCTTTTTCCGGCGGCCGGTCTGCGCTGTGATCGGCGGCTCGGCGGCTTTTTCCGGCGTGGTTTTTGCGGCGGTTTCTGCAGATTTTCGGTGAGTGTTCGGTGATTGTTTGTCGGGTTTGCAGCGGGTTTTCCCTGCACCCCGGGGACCCTGTGGTTGTACTTGAATACACCACAGAGCTTGCGAACTAGAATCGTTAAATCGTCCCGAAGTGCGGGAAACGAAAGGGCACCGAAATGTCGGCGACGCTCTGAATAACCCTGCTAGAGTTTTCACTTCTCTAGTCATTCTCAGGAGTTTTACCTTTCTCTGAATAACCCTGTTTATGTGATTAAAGACCTAGACCACTCTGTTCCGTGTGGGACCTGGTGGAGGTATTATTAAGGAATGTGCGCCCTGCCTGTTTTGGTTACAGATATCTAGATGGGAGGTCCAGTGATTCCATCAACGATGCTCATGATGCAAAAAAAATCCATTAGTCCTTATAATACTGGGATTCACACAATGCCTGATGCCAAAGGCCATTCGGAATCCTCTTTAATGGATGGATCCATATTATAATTTGTTTCACTTGTCCATATCTTACATTATTTCTCTAAGATTTACGGAATCTGGTAGGTGTACGCCTGTATGTTTTTCTTGGAGTCATTGTAAATAGATTTTCCTTTCAACCTTTCATAAAAGTTGAGTAAGGGGTCCTGTCAGCATTTTCGTGGAAATACTTCCTTTTTCTGAAATGTAGCATCATTAGTTTCACATCCTGCTAGAAAGCCATCACAAGACATTAGCCCCAAGCTTTCCTGTCGTAATTCATCGTGTTTATTCCTTTTTTGCACAATTATAGTACAGATTTCCATTAGGCTATATCTCTAAATATCGCAGTATTCTTAGAAATATATGTGCCTGTAATTTCTGTTGTCAATATGGCTAAATCATTTATTTCTTCATCGATGTAAGCAGACATGATGGCGATTTTCGGATTATTGTGTAATCCATTAATAAAATGGTCAGCTTGTATTATTTCATCAGACGTGTTTGGAAAACTCACAAACATGAAATGGCTACTTAAATTAAAAAATTAACATCGGCAACGTTATTCAACAAGACAAAATGACACATGCTCATACATATTATTAAGTCTGACATTTTTTTAACTAAATGTCAGCATTCTTTATATAACATGTTTTCTGTTTACTTTCAAATTTAGAGTTTGAGGTTTACCACTACCTAACCTCAAGTAACATCAGGGGGAAAGATGTAAATGTGCATTACAGGGATGAATCATTTCCTTAGAATAGTGTGAAAAACATAGGAAAGTATTAGTGATTAATAAAATATCATACAGGGTTATTCAAAGAGAGCCGATCTGGCCCCGAAAGGTAACCGAACAGTGAAATCCGACGGGTTAATCCAGATGTTTTTGCGGGTTTTCGGCGTGCATTCGGTGGGTTTTGCGGTTAGTTTTCGTCAGGTTTGCGGCAGCTTTTCCCTGCAATTCGGGAACCGGTGGTGCTTGCTGAATACACCGCAGGGTCACCGAAATGGGATCGGCAAAAGGAACCGATTTGAAGAGAACGAAAAGTCACCGAATGTGCGGTGACTTTTCGAATCTCTTTGAATTACCCTGATAGGATTCAATGTTAAAAATATTCCAGTTTTAATTCAATATCTAATAAACTGTTTATTATTTTATTCTACAGTAAAAAGTCTCTTTATTTATAGATCTTTTAGGATCTTTTAGGCATTTTTTGGGATTTGTTTTGCAAACTTTTTTCCTTTTTTTTTTTTTTTAAATGTTTTTTTCTTTTTTCTGTAACAGCCCTTTTTATTATCATTCATTGGATCTTATATGTAAATTCCAGACATTTTCGCTCAGTAGTTTGTTTTGCAAACAGCGTTTCAATTTTCCAACTTTCAAGCGTACTTTTTTTTTTTCACCTCCTTCGTCTGCGTGTTGGCTTTTTCCGGCAGCTGCTCTCTGCTGTGATCGGCGGCTAATCGGGTTTTTCCGGCATGTTCGGCGGGGTTAATCCAGATGTTTTTGCGGGTTTCAGTGTGCGTTCGCCGGGTTTTGCGGTGAGTGTTTGTGGGGTTTGCGGCGGCTTTTCCCTGCACTACGACGGCCCTGTGATGCTTGCTGAATACACCACGGGGTTGCCGAAATAGGATCGCCAAATCGCACCGAATTGAAGAGAACGAAAAGTCACCGAACGTGCGGTAACTTTTTGATTCTCTTTGAATAACCCTGACAGTTTTTAAACTCCTAAGAATGATCATGGACTGGTTTATTTTTTTCTTCCATGTGAATCAATTGTCGCCCTAAAAACATTACATCATTTATATTATCAAATTATTTCCTTAAATTCCAATGGTGCTGTTTCAAAATGTTAGATTAAATTATTGAATGCAATTTGATTGCTCACAGTGGCCAGAGGGCCCTCACCCCTCTCATCTCTCCGGGGGGGGGGGTCTCAGGGAGCAAATTCTACTCTTTG
Source organism: Leptobrachium leishanense (assembly GCA_009667805.1). NCBI lineage: Eukaryota > Metazoa > Chordata > Amphibia > Anura > Megophryidae > Leptobrachium > Leptobrachium leishanense. The sequence goes on from RXON01003226.1 coordinate 16,006, forward strand.
AGTGTGGTAAATTAGCCCCAACCAGCAAACACTGATCTCAACTTTCCCAGGATTGGGACCCTCAGGGGTCTCCTGCAATCAAAGCCTCTCAAAGCTTGGACTCCCCCACTAGTCATGTGGCCTCAGTGGCTTAAGAGGAAGCACAGAGGCAGCCCAATGTTGGCATGCAGGTGTGTTATTAAACAGGCTAAAGAGTTAGAATGGGAGGGGCGAATGGACGGGGTTAGGAGGTGTTAATGTTCTGGCTAGGTGGAGTAGGGGCAACGTCACTGCTCTATGACTGTGTAGAACACAGGTTTGAATCCCAGCAAGAGCACCTCACCAATAAGTGTCTTTGGGGAAGACACCTAACGGTACATACTCGCCACCCAGGACATACTTGAATATGAGAGAAATCTTAATGTATCCATCCTCGTAAAATAGTTTCTCAAAAAAAAGGTTTGACATCCTACCAGATTTGCGATGACCTTGTTTATGGCCAGCTGTTTGTCTGATTTAAAAAACTGCTAACACTTCCAAAGTTTTCAAAAACACAAAATCCTTCTGAAAACTCCTAAATTTCATTTCATTATAATTCATTATAACTGCAAACAGACTTGTCACTTTGAAAGGTCTTTTCAAACAAATGCAAACACCCCCACAAGTGTTCGTGCTCTCTCAGGGACCTGAAATTGAAAACATTAGTTATAATGGTTGATAAATGATCGGTGAAAATTTTTGCTTCGTCCGAATAGTTTCAAACAAATGTATTCCGTTTATTCGGACCAACTGAATTTTGTTATTTGAGTGATATGGTTCATCCATAAAACTGAGTTCAGAAGAACTGAATCACAGAATAGTGACCCCCTCCATAACACTTTAGGCCCCTTTCCAATATAGCAAGGATGGGGCATATCACCTGTTAGCAGCCATCAGCTGCGTACTGTTACTTATTCATCGCTGCTGGGATTCAGTTATTAGCAAATGAGCAGCTATTGTGGGGTCACCAGTATAAAGATGAGAGACACCCATCAGTATCAGGCCTAGCACCAAAAAACTAAAATCAAATGGGGTGAACGTCCAAATGGTTATTGGGTGGAGGGATAACAACAGACATGGGTGGATGGACTTGCCACTATCCACTCCCCCGTCCCCTACCCATGCATGGAGAGAGGTGCTATTAAAAAAAGCGGTGGCAGGGCATTGTCCCACCATGGCCTTCACCCGTTATCTGATTGGTGGAACGAAATAGGGTTGGCATACCATTGTACCACCAGGCTCCCCACCAATTCACCAATGGCACTCTGTAGGTTCTAAAAATACTTGGAGTTGAAAGACCAGTGTCCATACCCCAAACCCCATCTATTTGTAGTGGCTGTAAACTATTTGAAAAAACTGGGTGGTATAAATGTAATGTTTTTCATATTATTCTCTATGATTTTTCTATATGGGGCATTGGTGCTGAAGTCATCACAGGTGTGACAAAATCACGTGTCCATTTATTTTACTCTAATAAAGGTTCTAAGCAACCCAATAGACATCCTGCATACATTCTCATGTGAACTCCACTTGATTTTTTTTTTGTGAAAGCATTTTGCCAGGAAGGATACATTGAGATTTCTCTCATTTTCAATTATGTCCTGGGTGGCGAGTATGTACCGTTAGGTGTCTTGCCAAAGGAGACTTGCTCTGGCTGGGATTTGAACCTGTGTCTCCACTGTTATAGGAGCAGTGATGTTAAACTTTGTAGTGATGCAAAGCTGCATGGAACCTGCCGCAGTGTTTCTTTTATGAAAGAAAGACACCGATTTAGCATTTCTTTACGTAATGATCTGACCGTGCTTTCTTTTATATATCATTTTCTCCCGACCCCAAAAGTATGAAAGAGGGGCAAAGGCTCAAGTCGTGTCTATTCCACCATATGTTGTAATATAATACAGGTGTGAATAATACGTTATCCTCCAAGATATACACATATATACAAGGTGTGTCACAATCCTGCAGCCAATCTCCAAATAGTAATGGACTAAGCACCCAAGTATTGTGTAAAGAGGAGACATCACACAACCTTCAAGGCCAATGTCAGACGAGCGCACTGATCACGTCCATGTTGCTGCACAGTTTATCGTCCGTCGTAGCATAGAATCATGATCAATAGAGACCCACAAACAAAGTACGTGCACACCGAACTGCGCACGCACAACGCACGTGTCAAACGGACGCAAGTTAGGCAAGAACGTGAAACCGCTACCACGGACGCGCAGAGTTCTGTGTGAGTGATGAGATGTCAGATGCAGCGCATTTGCGATGCCCAGCACCTTGACGCACAAAATGGCTTTTCATATCCTTTTCTAATTTTTATCATTTTTCATATTAATTTTATTTCCCGAAGTTCCCTTTTTTTTCTACATCCGTCAAAAAGAAGGGACCGTGTGGTGTCTACAGTATCTTCTGTCAATACGTCCGTCCGTTGTGCGCGCATGCAGAGTGCGCTCTGACTGCGTTCGTCTGACAGTAGCCTTACCTGTCACAGCAGCTTTGAGAACACATTGACAGCCGACGCATTGTCTGATGGGGTCTATACCACTATATCTGAGACATTTGGAAAATTGTTCTGATTCTTTATTTCTTCTTTTTCTTTGTATGAACAATAAAAAGCATAGCAATATCTACTGTACCGTCATATATGCCACAAATTCCTTAAAATAAATAATCATTCTTTCTGAATGTTTATTGCATCATAATGTATGATTGACATTGACACCTATGATTTTGTTTTCCTATCCTAAGGCATGCTTTGAAACAAAAATCTCAATGTATTTCAGCCTGGTAAAATAAATATGTTAATCAAAAGGAAACAGAGGTGAAGATGAAGATGAACAGTGAATCTGAGCATAGACCTCCAACCAGTACCACGTAACCATTTTGGGTATCGGTGCTGATCTGGTGGCCAGAGAGTGTAATAGACAACTGCATAAAAAAAAAAAGCAAAAACCCAAGGGCTCTATTCCAAATTTTCCATTATACATAGCGGAGTTGAAGTTGCTATTCCGACTTCACTCCAAGGTTAGCTTACAGTCCAGATGTAGTGGCAGCCTACTGTACATTTAACTTAACTACTGGATGACTACGTGCAAAAACATAATATTAAGGGTTAAATTATTTAAATTGTGGGTAAAAGCTTCTTGATCCAAAAAGAAATCTGATGCCATTCTGGGGTCAAGAAGGATTTTTTTCCCAGTATCTTGCATTGTCGGCGAGCGCTTCAGACTGGGTTTTTGCCTTCTTTTGGATCAACAGCAGTAGGGGATGTGTGAATGGTTGAACTCGATGGACGCGCTTCTTTTTTTTTGGCCTGTGTCGCTATGTAACTATACTCTATATAGGAGCCATTCATTTGTAGCCAGAATGAGAAGAATGAGATCGTTTTTTCAACTGGAGCTGAGCTCTCAGAACTTATTTTCAAATTCACTTAACACATTAAAAGAAACCCCCTCAAAAAAATCACAAACATTTTGCTGATCCAACAGTGAAGGGGGTGGGAGCAATTCATTACCTCCTTCTCCTGTGCGCATTGTAAAACTGGGAACAAAACATTTACAGTGTCCTTCCATGGGCTCTCTTTGGCCTTCTTAGAGCTCGTGTCAGGGTTGCACTTGGCTCCATGGAGTCCTGTGCACTTGTTGGATTGAAGTGAGACGCCACTGCTCTTCACAGCTTTATTCTAACTCAAAACGCTCATAGAGGGTGACCCACTGGGTCAGAATAAGCTGGTAGCTGGGAGCCAGTATGGGATATTTGTGCTGATTTTCTTCCCTTACCACCTCCCTATTGTCGGCAACATTGGAATAGGGCCCGGAATTTTAAGAAAGCTAATGGGAGAGAGAAGTGCAGAGGAGTACTGCATCAATGGAAATAATTCTTCAATATGAGAAGTCAGAGGTGTCCAATGTCTAGCTCATTGACAGCTCACAATAGGTTTTTCCAATACAATGACACTATAAAGACACTAAAACGTGTGTGCTGGTAACAAAAGGTACGTATTCCTTCTCAGCAATTTAACAACCATCTTGTAGCAAGTTATGCTATAATGTGGGTCAATGTTAAAATCCCAGATGTCCCAGCTAGAATAAATGGCTCACTTTGCAATTACGAATTACTGGAATCAACTTACTTGTTTTGTAACATGTACAGCATATGCTTTTTATTCACGTCTGCTGATGCTGGGGCAAACAATAATCAATTACAAGGGAATCATTTCAACACCAAGCAGTAAGGAGGTAATTGAACGTGAATTCCAGACAATTTGGTAGAGGAGCTTTTAATATATAATTAACACATTAACAACAATTGTATTTGTGTATCCATTGCACCAAATAGTTTGAGAAAACAAATAACAGAGCAAGCCATGGTGAATTAGAGCAGACCTGCGTTTTTTTATTTATATTAATTCCTTAGTTTGTCGGAAGAATAATAAAATACCAACAAAACATACAATAAAAATAGTTTCAGCCAACACTTAAACATATAACTGGCCCTGGAAAATGAGGATGATATTAGTCCTCCTAGGAGCAATGCACAACCCAGGATTATTGCAAAGTCTAATTCAAAAACTCACATACATATTTAGAACAATACTATATAGACTTTACATCTGAAAAAAGACCTCTTGCCCCTTTATATATATATTATAGACTTTTGTGTTGCAGAAAACCAATCCATGCAAATTAGGAAATCATGTATGATGTCCTCTGGGATTGCAGTGCAAAAAATATCTTATGGATTGTGGTATAGCCACTGGACACAGAGATCTATGCTTCTGCTTCTCTTTATTGTGCAGCCATTGCAGGGTACATGGTGAACAGAAAAATAAATAAATGCAAAACAAACGCCTACTTCTTGATGCAGAGGCTAACTAAATATTTCAGAATACCTATCTGACATGTTGGACGACTAAGCCGCTTACCAATCTGTAAAAACAAAATATAATGTACCATCCTTCTGGGCTCAGGATAATGCTTCCTTTCCTTCTGCACCCTGCACCAAGACTGCCCTCTCAGAGGAAACCACATCTCCTATAAAGGGCAGGACAGTCTTAATTAGGCATTGGCTGTTGGTTAACCCTATAGGGGGAAAAGGGAGTTCTCCATCCGCCTGCTGATGAACCTGTGGTCTACCACACTGCCCCTAATCACATGACATTATGGATGTTCGGCAATAATCACTGTAGTTTACCGTTGTTAAAAATCCATGGTGAATATCTCAGATTTTGTAACAACAATAAACTTCAGTGACCTTGAGAAGGGAATTCAAACAACGATAAGAGAAGCTTCCTGATGGTGATACTGGTAATGACTAGTAATGTGGTAATGCTAGGGTATTTCAAAATGTGTCAAATTGTGATAGGGAAATGGTGCAAACAGTGACACTGGATGAGTTCTGCACATATCTCATAAACCACTTAACACCAGGATCCGAGATCTGATATATTGTTTTTAATACTGGCTTGAGACAAAAATAATATGCAAGCATAGAATCGCTTGTTATTCTTAGCTCCTAGCGTTTGCTCTGGAACGTATACTAGGAATCATTAATTTACAGTAGGGTGCCATAACAGCAAAGTTTGCAGCTCAGCTGGAATAAGACAGGAGCTCTTATGATTAACATAGAGCTGATATACTAAACAGCACACTTTTTAACCATAACATCTCGCCCTAGGGTTTTAAATGACGAAATTGAACACTCAGAAATCTTCAATCTGCAATACAGCAAGAGACTTGCATGTTCAGTTTGCTGTACCAAAGGAGTTAATGTTACTATTCTTACAGAATGGGTATTAAGAGCCAAACACTTGCAGAGATGCTTCAGAATAAATTACATCTTTTCAAAGGATGAAAATATCAAGTCATTTTCTAGCTAAATACACAGTTGATATTGAGGTACCTGCTGTGCTTAAGGTAAGAATAGGAACAAGGATTTCTTTCATGTATTGATTTCCTTAAATAATCCTGTAAAATGAGCTTATTTACAGCAGTTCTGCATTGTGCGAGGATTATTACCATATTCGTCATTTCATGTGACCAATTATCCTATAGAATTCAAAGCAAAACTTGGTGCTTATAATAGAGACTACTTAATAACCTCCTAAAGTTTGAGTAGTCATGATTTCTACTAGTTTATATTTATAAACCTTGAATTATTTTAGAGGTTCTGCCCTTAGTATGTTATAACCCTTCACTATCATGCGATTTTCCAAAAATCCACCGTCAGGAGCCAGTGGTTTTTTGGTAAATTATTTAAAATTTATTTTACAGTAAGAAATATTTGGGAATATTCTAAATGTATTTCTTACTATAATCACCTATTTGGCAAGCAGATGGCCCCATCTGCTGGCCAAAACGAGTTACTGCAGTTAGAACTGCAGCTCGTGACTCCGTGCATTGCGGGGGGAATGCACGAAATATCATGGCATTAGCTAGTCGATTCCCCAATTTTAAACAGTTTTAGCACCTTGGGCATCATGAGTAGGGATGAGCTGTTCGGTTCGATCGGTTCGGAGTTTGATTCGAACATCGCCTGTTCGCATGTTCGTGAACTCCGAACATTTCCGCGTGTTCACCGCATGTTAGCCCACAATGGACCACAATGCATTTTTTCCACTGGCCTGAAGCTTGTAATTGGCTACAGCCTGCACCTGACCACAGTTTAGGTGCAAGACTATGCCAATCACGGCTCAGAGTCCTGATTGGGCAAATTTTGCCCAATCATGGGCTCACAGAGCTAAGACCCGCAGCACACTATATAAGGCTTCACACAGCCTTCAGCATGTGTTTTTTGAGAGGAGATTGTTGTGTTAGTGTGTGTTCTCACTGCCAGTCTGCCAGCAGCTATTGGGGGGGGGGTCTCATTTATACAAAATATCTGGGAATTGTTCTAATCTTTGTGTTCTCACTGCCACCAGCAATTGTGGGGGTCTCATTTCTACAAAATATCTGGGAATTGTTCTAATCTTTGTGTTCTCACTGCCACCAACTATTTTGGGGTCAGTCATTTATACAAAATATCTGGGAATTGTTCTAATCTTTGTGTTCTCACTGCCACCAGCAATTTTGGGGGTCAGTCATTTCTACAAAATATCTGGGAATTGTGGTAATCTGTGTGTTCTCACTGCCACCAAGTGTTTTGGGGGTCCGTCATTTATACAAAATATCTGGTAATCTTCTAATCTTTGTGTTCTCACTGCCACCAGCAATTGTGGGGGTTTCATTTCTACAAAATATCTGGGAATTGTTCTAATCTGTGTGTTCTTACTGCCACCAGCAATTTTGGGGGTCAGTCATTTATACAAAATATCTGGGAATTGTTCTAATCTTTTTGTTCTCACTGCCACCAAGTATTTTGGGGGTCAGTCATTTATACAAAATATCTGGGAATTGTTCTAATCTGTATGTTCTCACTGCCACCCATCAAGGGGTCTCACTGATTTATAGGAGGTTTCTGGAAATTGTAATCTGTGTCTTCTCACTGCCAGCTATCAGGGGGTCCCACATACTTCTATCAGATTTCTGCGAATTGTAATCTGTGTCTTGTCACTGTTGCCAGCTATCAGGGGGTCCTATCAGGGGGTCTCCCTGCCTTGTAGGTGGTTTCTCGGAATTGTAATTTGTGTCTTGTCACTGCCACCCATCAGGGGGTCTCACTGATTTATAGGAGGTTTCTGGGAATTGTAATTTGTGTCTTGTCACTGGCTGCTAGCTATCAGGGTGTCTCACTGAGTTATACCAGAGTTCTGGAAATCTTTAATCTTTATACCAGAGTTGAATCATAGTTCTGCGGCATATCTCCAATTTTTATAACAGAGTTGAATCAGAGTTCTGTATATCTTTAATCTATATATTACTCACCATGTCAGAAAGACCAAAAAGGACAGGCAGACGCTCCCAGGCACAGATTAGAGGGCAAGCAGCCTCTGTGTCGGGAGGCTGTTCCTCTGGTCATCGTGGACATGGTGCATCCTCTGCAGGGGCACGCTTGTCCTTTCTAACTGGTGCTGGCCGTCTTAAGCAGCAGCATGTAACGTTGGGGGCTTCCAGCCTTTCCGGTGTGCTTGACAGCAGCATGTCTGATGCTACTCGCTCACCAACGCCCGGTTGAAATTGAAACAGGCAGGGAGGTGGCTGCATGAGGCGTGGCTTGAGAGGGGGCGCGGTCTGGTGAAGGTCTTTTAAAAACCAACAGTTCCTTCTAAGCAGTGCCAGATCGTGGTTATCCATACCTGAGCTCCTTGTACCTGAATTCTCTCGTTATTTAACCTGTTATTGACCTCTGCTTGCTTTCTGACTATTCTGCCTTCCGTTGCCCTAGACTATTTCCTTGTACTACGCTTCTGCACTGATATCAACTCAGCTATTCCATTTGACTATTCTATACTCTGTATTCCTGATTCTGGCTCGTCTGACTACCCCAGTGTTGCTGACCTGGTTTTGTATTACGACATTGTCTTTGATTAACTCTTTCTGTCTAGCTAGTATACATATACCTGGCCAATTTTTAAGGACCAGACAGTTAGGGATTCCTTTACGGCTACCCTGTTAGTAGTTTTTGGCTCTGTGGAGTGTTGGGCTTTAAGGACTGCGTGGTGGGATCCGGGAACCATGACACAGCAGCAACATACAGAGGATTTTGTGGATTGGCTCACCAGGTCATCCTCCGAGTTCTCTGCCAGCCAGGCTTGTAGTGCTTTACAGTCCGCCTCAGCTGCCAAAGCATCTAATGTAGCCTCCATGTCCACAGCTACTCCTGCCGTAGCCTCACTATCATACACGGAGGAGTCAGCTGAATTGTTTGACTACAATGACAGGGACATGCTGCTTGAGGATGCGCAGCAAGTACAGTGCTCTGATTCAATGTCTGAGGTTGAGGAAGGGAGTATAATCAACCTAGAGGAAGGGGGCGCCAGTGATGACACACAAATAACTAGCACACATGTTGCCCCAGCAGCTGCAGCATACTGCCAAGTTGGCTCCAGTGATGAAGAGATAGGGGGTGATGATGACAATGATGATGAGGTCACTGACTCCACCTCCTGGGTGCCTGATCAAACAGAGGAGTCAAGTGAGGAGGAGGAGGCACAAGAAACACGAGGCACAACATCCTGTCTGGGAGTTCTTTAAGAAATGTGCAGCAGACCACACCGTTGCTATTTGTAATCTATGTCAGATGAGACTCAAGCGTGGGAAAGACACCGGACGCTTGGGTACCATGTGCTTAAGGCGACATATGACCACCTGCCATGCATCCCGTTGGCAAAAAACTTTGCGTAGGTCCTCCTCACCTGTCTCTACCCACACTATATGTCCTGCCATGTCATTGACTCCAACCTCCACTGACAGGGATGATGCTACAGTAATGGGTGTACCAGGTCCTTCCTCAGAATGTGACAGCATCCCATCAGCTGAAGATTTACGCAGTCAGATTGCGTTGCCCCAGCTGCTGCAGCGTAAGAAAAAATATAGTCCCAACCATCCCCAAGCACAGCGTCTAGATGCCATCTTAGCAAAATTACTCGCATTGCAGCTGCTGCCTTTCCAGCTGGTGGACTCTGCTTCCCTCCGTGAATTTGCTGAATGTGCTGTACCACAGTGGCAGGTTTCAAAACGCCTTTCTTTTCACGGAAGGCCATTCCAGCACTATACCAGCAGGTGGAACACAATGTTATGGAGTCATTGGGAAAGGCAGTCAGCAGCAAGGTGCATGTGACTTTAGACACGTGGTCCAGCAAGCATGGACAGGGCCGTTAGATTTCTTACACAGCACACTGGGTAACTCTGATTGCAGCTGGGAGGAATCCAAGACGGGGCTCTGTGCTGGAGCTTGTTCATCCACCACGCCTCTAGAAAGCTGCTTGTATGAGGTCTGTCTGCTCCACTACCACCTCTCCCTCTTCCTCCTCCTTCTGTCTCTGGCGAAGTGGCAGTTAAACCGACGCGTGACAGTGGCTACGCAATGGCTCAAGCAAAAAGATGCCATACTGTGCTTGAGCTGGTTTGTTTAGGGGACAGGAGCCACACCGGGCCAGAAATTCTGTCAGCTCTGCAGGGGCAGGTGCAGAGATGGTTAACACCACGCCAGCTTCAGCTGGGAATGGTCGTCTGTGATAATGGCAGCAACCTTCTCTCCGCCCTATGGCAGGGGAAATTGACGCATGTACCATGCCTAGCACACGTCCTAAATCTGGTGGTACAGTGTTTCCTAACCAGGTACCCAGGGCTGGCAGAGCTTCTCAGCCAGGCCAGAAAAGTATGCAGCCACTTCAGATGATCATTTCCAGCAAGTGTTCGCCTGGCAGAAATTCAAATTGAATTCCACCTTCCCACAAACCGTCTGATCTGTGACATGCCCACCAGGTGGAACTCAACATTAGCAATGCTGCAGCATCTGCACAAGCAGCAGAGGGCCATCAACGAGAACCTGTGTGAGTATGGCACAAGGACTGGTTCAGGTCAACTTGTTTCCCCCCCCCCGCAGTGGCTGATGATCAAGGATGCATGTACTGTACTGTCACCATTTGAGGAGGCAACGAGGATGGTGAGCAGGGACAGTGCATGCATCAGTGACACAATTCCTTTAGTGTTCCTGCTGGAGCACACTCTGTGGGAAATTATAGATGTGGCTCTAGAGGCAGAGCAGCGGGAGGAAGAGGAGGCCTTCCCTAGCTCTGAAGGCCCCAGTCTTTCTGCAGACAGCATTCCAGCGGGTCCTCCTCAGATCAGACAGGAGGAGGATGAGGATGAATATTTAAGTAGTGGGGGCATTGAAGGTGGGGATTCCTCAAGGGAGGGGTTTGTGTGCCCAGAAACCCAAGGACTAGTACGTGGCTGGGAGGAGGAAGTGCACAATGGGGTCATCCTCCTCATTGACCAGGAAGACTCAGAAGCTAATGCCACCTCCAACCTACGCTGTATGGGCAGCGTATGGGTAATTTCATTTGCAATCATAGAACACCGCTCTAGTCCGTGTTAACACAATCTTGGGCTGCTGTGTCTGCTGCCGCTGACCGTGTATACACAATCATGGTAGTGAACATTTTGAAAATGGAAACACTGAAATTGAATTTCTAACTTATTGTTATTTTTCACTGTGCCTGATAATGTTATTTTGTTTTTCAAATTTTGACTCAATGTCATATATTTTTCAGTGTTTGTCTTATTATAAAGTAAAATTTCTATGAGCATCATACAATTAATTCATTAGACTGAGTACATCCAAAAACTTACTGGCATTTATCAAAATTGGAGAACAGCCCAAGAACATGTCAGTTTTTTTGCTCAGTGGAGGTCCATCCACACAAGGCTATATGGGTAGCAATCCCCCTCCTCAATTGCCATTAGTAGTATTTAATATAATGTTCTTTAAAATCATTTCAAAATTTAAAATAATAAGAATGAAGTTTTTAAGAAACTTTGTTGGAATAGCTTTTTGACTCATGTCAGTGCTAAAAAGCAAGAGTGGCAACTGAGCAGTAGGGATAAGCGGTTCGGGTTCGGACAGTTCGGAGTTCGGCCCGAACTTAGCCTGTTCGGGTAGATCGCGAACTCCGAACATTTCCGGGTGTTCGGCGCATGTTCGAGTCCACAATGCATCACAATGGCCCACAATGCATTTTCCCACTGGCCTGAAGCTCGTAATTGGCTACAGCCTTGCTCCTGACCACAGGTCTGGTGCAAGACAGGTTCAACAGTATGCCAATCAGCGCTCAGAGTCCTGATTGGGCAAATTTTGCCCAATTGTGGGCTCACAGAACTAAGTCCCGCAGCACACTATATAACGTTTCCATGCGCCGATTCTGCACGCATTTCAGAGGAAATTTCAGAGGAGATTGTTGTGTGTTGTTACTGCCGGTCTGCCACGCTACTGGGGGGGTCTGGGGGGGTCTCATTTCTACAAAATATCAGGGAATTGATATGTGTGTCTTGTCACTGTGCCAGCAAGTTTTTTTGGGGTCACTAATTTCTTTAAAACATTTGTGAATTGAGGTGATCTTCTGTGTCTTGTCACACAGCCAGCAAGTTTTTTTGGGGCTCACTAATTTCTTTAAAACATTTTTGAATTGAGGTGATGTGTGTCTTGTCACACAGCCAGTACCACGCAGTATTTTAGGGCTCACTAATTTCTTTAAAACATTTGTGAATTGAGGTCATCTGTGTCTTGTCACACAGCCAGTACCACGCAGTATTTTGGGGCTCACTAATTTCTTTAAAACATTTGTGAATTGAGGTGATCTTCTGTGTCTTGTCACACAGCCAGTACCCCGCTGTATTTTGGGGCTCACTAATTTCTTTAAAACATTTGTGGGGGCGGAGTCTGGACGCCGACCGAGCCAGACGCATTGTGTAGGAGCTCCCGCACCTAGCCGTCAAAACGGAGCATAGCAGCAGCACACAGATCAATCTGACCCACCACTTCCACCCCCCTTACTGGGAGCATGCCGGGGACCACCCGAGGAGGCAAAAAACAGGATCCTTCGACCCAGTAGTGGTGCCAATTTTCCAGTGCCGCGGCCAGGAAGACAGCCAAGATGGCGGCCGGAACCGCAGCGCGGAGACAGGCATGGACTCGGACTCAGGGGTGTCCCAACCAGCGTCTAGAGCTGATATCTCTCAGATTTTGGCCAGGATGGGTGATGGACATAGCCAAAATAGCCACGGAGGTACGTGCGGAAGTGGGGGCCTTGGGCCTATGCATTGGGGAACTGGAGGACGGCACGGGGGACCTCATGGCGGCTCACAATACGCTGGCACGCACGACTGACACATTATCTCACCGCATGGACCGGTTGGAACTTGCCCTTGAGGATGTCGCCAATAGATCCCGCCGCAACAACATACGCCTGCGGGGATTGCCCGAGTCTATACAAACACGTGAGCTACACGAGACGATGTTGGGCCTTCTTAAACGGCTTGAGGTGCCCCCAGGCCGGCAGGTTACTCATGGACAGGATTCACAGAGCCTGAGAGCTCCCCGGGTTGACTCCCAACAACCTCGTGATGTCATATTTCGACTTCATTATTACACAGTCAAGGAGGAAGTCATGCGTAAAAGCAGAGAAGTGGAACTGGTGTATGAAGAAGTAAAGCTCGCCCTGTTCCAGGATCTGGCACCGGAGACCTTGCAGCATCGAAGGGCCTGGCGCCCCAATCACAGCCCATCTGGGCCGTCATAACATCCGCTATGCCTGGGGATTCCCGTTCAAGCTCTTGGCCTTCGCTGGCGGTAAAACCTCGACTCTAACCTTACAATCTGACCCGCAGCAATTCTTCACCGGCTTGGATTGCCCTCCTCTACCGGATGCTGATAACCTGTTCTCTTCCCCCTCCCTGGCACCTCAGCTCACATCACGCTGGGAGAAGATCCCCTCCCGGATTCGAGAGGAGGGGACAGGGATCCGGGATGAGAAGACGGGGAGACCCCGGCGGTGATATTGATATTTTTATTTTTCTGGCCCACATGGTATCAGGTGGTTGCATTAGTTGAGTTGTGTATGTTCACCAATTACCATATAGCCCCGTAATGTTAGGCTATCATTGTTCATGATAATGGTGGGGATACTGTCGTTGATGTAACGTTTCATACATTGTTTTTAGGTCGTTTTTTCATGCTCCGTTGCTTGATCGGTGACATCCGTTCTGCGATCCTACTGGTCTTCAACCAGGGTCGCGTCTCCTTTCTGACCATGGTCTGACCATGGTCCATTCTGACCATGGTCGTTCTGGCAATGGATAAGTCCGGAAGTTTTTAATTTTAGGTTTTTCTTTTATGTGTCTTCTTCTTTCTATCTTATTTTCCTCCCCTTCCTCATCTCCTAGTCACTTATCCCTTGGTCCCTCTATTTTCCTTCCCCCCAACTGGGTCCTCAGGGGTGCCGCCCTGTCCTGTGTACCTGATCTGGCCTGCCCGTGGCGTTCCCCTCCACTCCACTCATGATTCCTGAATGCCATATATTGTCCCAAAATGTTAAGGGACTGAATTCCCCTACGAAGAGGCGATTGGTCCTCCGAGAACTAAAACGTGCACAATGTCAGATAGCATTCCTGCAGGAAACGCATTTTGCCCGGGCACACCAGTTCGGCCTCACAGACCGTACCTCCCACGCTCCTTTTTCGCTTCCTGCACCGGTAAACGTCGGGGAGTTGCGATTTTACTGCATAAATAATGCCAGATGACGGTTCAACATGTGGATAGAGATGATGAGGGCAGGTATATCCTGATCCGGGGGACTGTTAATAATGTGGCTATCTCTTTGCTGAATGTCTATGCCCCCAACACCCCGGAAGATTCTTTCTGGGGCCACCTTGCGACGCACCTACAGCTAACGGAAGGTTCCTTTCTGATCATGGGGGGGGACTTTAACGCGGCCCCTGCGCCAGCAATTGACAGGATATCCGGAGCACTAGGTACCAGAACTACGGTATCTCCTCAGGATGCGCTGCTAGCTCGGTTTATACACAACGCGCAACTGCTTGACGTTTGGTGACTCCATCACCCAGGTGACCACGATTTCTCCTTTTATTCCCACCCTCACTCCTCATACTCGAGGATAGACCTGTTCTTGTTGCCAGCCAGGACGATCCCATTGACTACCCGCACGGCGATTGGCTCAATTAGTTGGTCTGACCATGCGCCCGTGTCTGTATGGGTGAGACTACCGGGAACTCGCTCGGGTTGGTCCTGGCGCCTCAACTCTTCCATCTTACAATCGGCTGAAGTGATGGAAGAAGTGTCTGCCCATTTGGACAGATACTTTGAGGAGAATGACCTAGACGATATTGGACCGGACTGTGACGTTCTGGTCTCTGGCGCCCCCTCTGGCAGTAGTGGACATTGCTGCTTTTGGTTTATTTTTATTTCGTTCATTTCTTGGATTCCAAGCCTGATTAGTACCTGGACTCCATTGGTTCACCCTGGACCATTTTGTGTAAATGGAGACCACTCCCTTAGTAGGGGCGGTCTCATTCATCCTGGATCAGTCATTCAGCTCATGTCTGGTTTGCCTTGCTCTAGATTCATCCTGAATCATCTATTCAGTTCAGTCTGTCTGTCTGTCTTCAAGCTCCTGTCTGGTTTGCCTGGTCTAATTTAATCCTGTTCAGTCTGTCTGTCTTCCAGCTCATGTCTGGTCTTTCCCTGGTCTAGATTTATCCTGTTAAGCCTGTCTACCTGGTCATTCTGTTTACAGGCTCATGTCTGGTTTGCCCTGTTTTTCTTGCCTTCTTGTATCATGTTTAGTTCTGCCTCCCATGTTTAATTCTGCCTCCCATGTTTAGTTGCCTATTTGTTTATATCTGGTTTTCTTTATATTTCTTGCCGTGAGGTTAAAGGCTCTGTTATTGTATTTATGTTCTGTATTCCCTGTTCTTGGTTTAAGTTCTTGGTTCCTAGAATAAATGATATATATTTATTTTTCTAGTTCAGGCTCATGGTCTATTTTCACTGCTCATTAGGCTCACACCCCTCTCTGTCAGGTCAGGTCCCCACCCCCATCGTGACACGGACTCCTTGTGGCTGGCCCATAAGGCGGTCATACGAGGCCACCTGATTCAGATTGGCAGCAGGTTTAAGAGGGAGAGGACGCGTCTGCTGGTGGAACTTCAGGAGAGGCTGGCTGACCGGGAAACAGCGCACAAGTCCTCTCACTCTCAGGCTGATTTTGATGCCCTTGTAACGGTACGCCAGGAACTCCGGTCTGCCCTATTGACGGATGTGGCCCGGTCCTTAGGTTGGACCAGGCGGACCTTTTATGAACACTCTGACAAGGCACACACCATGTTAGCGCGCAAACTAAGGAACCAAACTAGATCCAAATTGGACCTCGGCCCATACGCCCCAGGGTTTGATCACTACTATCCCCAGCGAGGTAACCAGATCTTGACTGCATACTTTAAGCAATTATATAACCACTCCCCGGATCACTCTCTCCGAAATCCGGACCATGTGCGGGAGGTACGGGAATTCCTGGCCTCATGGAAGGGCCCGGAGCTCCCCCCCCCTTGCTGGAGGGGCTGGGATCAGAGGTCTAAGAGGCCGAAGTGGCATCAGTGATTAAAAAAATGAAACCCCATAAGGCCCCTGGTCCGGACGGTTTCACAGCTTTTTATTATAAAAAATTCTCTCCCCACTTGAGCACATATCTAGCTAAACTATATAATGGAATTTTGGAGGGACGGCCGGTACCTCCGGATTTCCTCCGATCCGATGTGATTTTGATTCCTAAAGAGGGCAAAGATCCTTCCTACCCCCACAATACTAGACCAATCTCTCTCTTGAATGTGGATTATAAAATATTTACGAAAATTCTGGCCAACAGACTGGGAGCAATTCTCCCCTCCATTATTCACCCGGACCAGGTCGGATTCATCCCCACGAGGCAGGCATACGAAAATACAAGGAGAAACGTGGTCCTGATCGAGAGAGCTCGCGAGACGGGGACGCCTTCTCTGCTCCTCTCTCTGGATGCGGAGAAGGCGTTCGACAGGGTGGGCTGGCCTTACTTGTTTCACCTACTGGAGCATTGGGGATTTCCCCCTGGCTTTTGCGCAGCTATCCGGGTCCTATATGACTCCCCCCTTACGAAAATAATCACCACGGGGACCTCCCCGGAATCCTTCCCTATAGGTAACGGAACGCGGCAGGGTTGCCCCCTGTCACCCATGCTCTTCGCTCTGGCCCTTGAGCCCCTGCTGGATAAATTACGGTCCTCCATGTCCATCACAGGCTTACAGGATGGAGGAGGGTCCTTCTGGTGTCAGCGTATGCGGACGACCTCCTCCTGACCATCACGGACCCGGTCCAATCTGTGCCCTATTTGCTTTCCCTCCTTCGCGACTTCTCGGAAGTTTCCGGGTTTAAGATCAATATTGATAAATCTCGTGCGCTGCCAATAGGCATATCGAACACGGAGGTCGAACGGTTGCGTCTCCTCACGGGGTTTCAATTCTCCACCTCTTCTCTCACATATCTGGGAGTGAAGCTGACCAGTGATCCCGCAGCACTGATTAGAGCTAACTATGATGTACTGATCCAACGTCTTATAGCTGATATGGACACTGGGATGCCTTTAATGTCTCCTGGGTGGGTCGTATTGCTAGCGTAAAAATGAATCTACTCCCCCGAATCCTATACCTGTTCCAAACCCTCCCGGTGCCTGTCCCTCCGGCCTCATTGGCGCATCTACAGTCCCATGTGGACCGGTTCATCTGGCATAATAAACGACACAGGGTGGCTAGAAGGGTGTTACATAGACCGAGGGCGGTGGGAGGTTTGGGAGTTCCAAGTTTGTTACAATATTACCATGCTGCCCAACTAGCACAGTTTGTTACCTTTCATGCACCACCTGGTACGCACCGTTGGGCGGACTTGGAGTCGCATCTCTTTGCTCCTGAATTGCCGCAATTCTATTTTTGGCTTCCCAAAACCTATAGTCCAATCCTTCGGTCCACCTGCACTGCCACCATCAACTCTCTACAAATCTGGGACACTGTGAACCGTTGCTTCAAGTTTGCTAAAGAACATTCAGCTATGATGCCTTTTCTCCGCAACCAGAAGTTTCCACCGGGCCTATGCCCTCGCCCTTTTGCGAATCTGGAGGACTTGGGCCTTCAGAGGATCCACCACCTCTACCCAGCGGGTGCACCTCTTCAGTTTGCGGACATTCAACACAGAGGTCCGGTTGGACCGGCAGACTTCTTTCGCTACTTGCAGGTTATGGACTATGCGCGGACGCCAGAAGTCCGTACTGGCGCCACGTCTTCCTTGACGGCTGTCAGGGTTGCGGGCTCCGCGGCGTTCGGTCCGGCCGTTCCCTTCTTATCGGGCCTGTGCCCGGAGGGGACGGCTGGGACCTATGGGAACGCCTGGTGGTTCTTCGGGACCCGACTTACCCTCCGTGGTGGCTCCGGTGTCCCAGGGAGGTGGGAGATCGGATCCTGGGTTGCCTGCGGCGTCCTCCTCCGACGAGCCTAAGGCTGCAGGCGCAGAGTAAGCCTTAGAATGGACGCGCGCGCGCGCGCCCAGGCTCCGCCAATATGGCGGCCGGGCTGCGGCGCACGTCCGTGACGTCATTGGCGTCCCAGGCAGGGGGTGGAGCTTGGTGGGTATTTAGGCTTGAGAGACCAGTTCCTCCTCGCTTCGCAATTGTAACAGTTCCCTAGTGTAGCCTTCCTTCCTAAGTGATTGCCTTACTATATTGACCCGGAAAGTGACCCCTTACCACGAGTATTTCTCCTATCCTGACCTGGCTTGTGACCTCGACTTCGTATCTCTTCTTGAACCCTCTGGCTTCCACGTACCCGGCACCCGGGATCCCTGACAGAATTGCGAAGCCACCAATGGAGCTCGCCGATGTCGTAGGAGCATTGGATACCCTGTCACAACAGGTGAATACCCTAACCTGCTCCATGAGAGAACTTCAAAATGGACAGCGGCACCTCCAGGAACAGTTCCTAACGTTCCAAACCACCTTCCCTACCGGTCCATCAGAAGGAATCCACGTTCCAGAACCCCGTATACCTATGCCGGAACGGTATTCAGGTAGACAAGATCATTTCCAGGCTTTTGTGACCTCTTGCGAACTTCTTTTTTCTCTGAATCCTCGGACTTATTATAGTGACTACGTCAAAATCCGTACTACAATATCATTGCTGACTGGAGAGGCACAAGCTTGGGCACATAATCTCTTGCGATCTCAGAACCCAGTAACAGAGACCTGGTCACTTTTTCTCAATACAATGGCAGCTATGTTTGATGATCCACTTCGGGCCAGTACTGCAGAGAACGGTCTTCGTTCCTTACGTCAAGGTCGTCGCTCAGTGGAGGCTTATGTCATCGATTTTCGTCGCCTTGCCTGTGAAACAGGATGGAATGATGCTGCCCTAATAGGACAATTCCGTTTGGGTCTTTCGGAGGCCCTGAAAGACGAGATCGCACGGGTTGGTGCTCCCTCTTCTTTGGAGAACCTGGTTCAAACGGCTATCCAGATCGATAGAAGACTCCGCGAACGTGCAAGAGAAAGGTCGGCTTCCTATGTACCCATGTCTCGCCCTCAGGCGGTGACTTTGGTAACCAAGTGGCACCACCCACACCTGAGGAACCTATGCAGGTCGGTTTTACACAGGGTCGTCTTTCTCCCGACGAATTGCATCGACGACGTCTGCATAACCTCTGTCTTTATTGTGGTCGACCAAATCATATTGCACGTTATTGCCCAGAAAAGAATAAGGGTCGAACAGGTAACCCAAGTCCCCTCCTTCGTCTCGTGCACCTGTCTACTTCAAGTGGTTGCACTCCTTGTTGACGCTACCTCTTGTCTTACAGTGGGGAAAGAAGACGCGAACTTTAACCGCGATGGTTGATTCCGGAGCGAGTGGGAATTTCCTCGATAAAGCAATAGCTGAAACTGCCTGTATACCTGTAATAAAGAAATCCTTCCCTTTGCAGATACAGGTTGTCGATGGGTCTTCTTTGTCCTCTGGACCAGTCACCAAGGAGACAGTACCATTACAGGTGACCATAGGTCCTGGGCATAGCGAGGTAATACGATTCGACATCGTTAATACACCCTTATTCCCGATTATTTTAGGACTTCCCTGGCTTCGTCAGCATGATCCTCGGATTTCCTGGTCTTCCGGTACGTTCGCTTTTACTTCCTCCTACTGTACCCAGCATTGTCTCTTACCACGTTGTCATGTCGTAAATACTGTATTGGACTCTAATATGACACCACAATACCAAACCGTTCTTCCTAAGTTTACTCCTCCTTCTCCGATGTGTTTGATGAAAAAGGAGTGGAGGTTCTACCTCCTAGAAGGCCATATGATTGTCCTATTGAACTCCTGCCAGGAGCACCTATTCCTTATGGAAGATTATATCCGCTATCCGAACCCGAACTGAAGGTACTAAAGGGATACATACAAGAGAATCTCGATAAAGGGTTCATCCGGCATTCAACTTCTCCAGCAGGTGCAGGCATCTTTTTTGTAGAGAAAAAGGACGGCGGTCTGCGTCCCTGTGTTGACTATCGTGAACTCAACCGCATAACGATTAAAAACCGATACCCTCTCCCCTTGATCTCGGAGTTGATCGAGCGTCTTCAGGGGGCAACCATCTACACTAAGATCGATCTAAAAGGAGCATACAACCTGGTCAGAGTACGACAAGGTGATGAATGGAAGACTGCATTCAGGTCACGCTACGGCCACTTTGAATATATGGTGATGCCGTTTGGACTTTGTAATGCCCCTGGCACGTTTCAACATTTCCTCAACGATATATTCCGAGATCTGCTGGATCAATATGTTGTGATTTACTTGGATGATATCCTTGTTTTCTCTTGTTCCCTCACAGACCACAGAGACCATGTAGCAACGGTGTTGTCTCGTCTTCGAACTTATCGGCTGTATGCAAAGATCGAGAAATGCGTCTTTGAAGCCACGGAGATAGAGTTCCTGGGTTTTCTGTTTACTCCCGGACGCATTGCCATGGATCACAGGAAGGTAGCAGCCATTTGTACTTGGCCCGTACCCGTTGACAAGAAAGCCGTCCAACGATTTATTGGTTTTGCCAATTTTTATAGACGTTTCATACAGGGGTTTTCTTCGATTATCTTACCCCTTACCATGTTGACTAAACAACAGACCAAGTTCAACTGGACGGCAGAGGCACAACATGCTTTTGACTCCCTGAAACAACGTTTTAGTACCGCACCTGTTCTGGTTCAGACCCTTCACAGTCATATGAAGTGGAGGTCGATGCCTCGTCTGTGGGAATCGGGGCCGTTCTATCACAAAGGAGACCCCCAGAACGGGCCCTACATCCGGTGGCATACTACTCTAGGAAGTTAACCCCCCGCCGAGGTCAATTACGACGTCAGTGACAGAGAATTACTAGCCATAAAATGTGCCTTGGTAGAATGGCGTCATCTGTTGGAGGGTGCTCTTCACCCCTTCATGGTCTTCACCGACCATAAGAATTTGGAATATCTAGGACTGCTAAACGACTTAACCCACGTCAAGCAAGATGGTCGCTGTTCTTTTCCCGGTTTGACTTTCAGGTGACATACAAACCCGGTACTCAGAACAAGAAAGCAGACGCCTTATCACGCCTCTCTTCTCCGGCAAATCCACCTATGGTCAATGATTCGATCCTTTTACCCTCTAGATTTCTTGGGGTTACCACGACTCTCATGCAACAGATGCGTTCACACACCGATCCTACTGTCCAACCACAAGTAACCGGACTCCAAACACGACACAAGCAATGTCTGGTTCCTCTTCAAGAACAACTGGCGGTGTTACAGCAATTCCATGATACTCCAGGAAGCGGTCATCCAGGAATAAGAAAAACCAAGGATTTGATAACACGGTATTTTTGGTGGCCGACCCTGGCTCAGGATGTAAAGAAATTTGTGAACTCTTGTTCAGTGTGTGCTCGTGCTAAACATAGCACAAAGAGACCTGTGGGTCTTCTTCAGCCTCTTCCGGTACCCGAACAACCATGGTCGCACATTACTATTGACTTTATTGTAGAGCTTCCTCCCTCACATAAATATACCACTATCATGGTGACTGTGGACCGTCTGACTAAGATGGCTCATTTTACTCCGGTACGAGGATTGCCTACTGCGGCACACACTGCATCGCTCTTTTTACAGAACGTTTATCGCTTACATGGTGTTCCGGAATCCATCGTGTCTGATCGAGGGGTGCAGTTCACTTCTCGTTTTTGGAAACATTTTTGCCGTGCGTTGGGAATGTCTGTCGATTTGTCTACTGCATATCACCCCCATACCAACGGACAGACGGAGCGGGTGAATCAATCTCTCGAAACGTACCTGCACTGTTATACGACATACCTCCAGGACGATTGGGATACATTGTTGTGCACCGCGGAATATGCATATAATGCTCGGTTGCACGATTCTACCCGTTGTTCTCCCTTTTTTATGTTGTATGGTTATCATCCCCCTCCTCTTCCTGATTTGCCTAGTGTTACCCCGGTTCCCGATACATCCCGCCGATACCGGAAGCTAGCGCTGGCCGGCTTGCCGGTATCCGCGGGGCTGGGAAGCTGGCCGCGTGCATGAAAAGCACGCGGCCAGCGTTCCCTCCGGCGCGCCAAATACTCACCCTTCCTGAAGTTCCGGTCTTTGGGCAGTGATGCGTTCCGCGGCCACTGGGCGCTCCTGTGACGCGGCCTCTCGGCTGGAGGCCGCGTCACAGATGCGCCCGGCGGCCACGTGACCGCATCACTGCCCAGAGACCGGAACTTCAGGAAGGGTGAGTATTTGGCGCACCAGAGGGGAACGCTGGCGCGTGCTTTTCATGCACGCGGCCAGCTTCCCCAGCGTTCGAGCTGGGGTAAATCCATGAGACCTGGGGGCCAATCCATGAGAGCTGGGGCCAATCCATGAGAGCGGGGGCCAATCCATGAGACCTGGGGGCAAATCCATGAGACCTGGGGGCAAATCCATGAGACCTGGGGGCCAATCCATGAGACCTGGGGGCAAATCCATGAGACCTGGGGGCAAATCCATGAGACCTGGGGGCCAATCCATGAGACCTGGGGGCAAATCCATGAGACCTGGGGGCCAATCCATGAGACCTGGGGGTAAATCCATGAGACCTGGGGGCAAATCCATGAGAGCTGGGGGCAAATCCATGAGAGCTGGGGCAAATCCATGAGACCTGGGGGCCAATCCATGAGACCTGGGGGCCAATCCATGAGACCTGGGGGCCAATCCATGAGAGCTGGGGCAAATCCATGTGAGCTGGGGGCAAATCCATGAGACCTGGGGGACATCCATGTGAGCTGGGGGCAAACCCATGTGAGCTGGGGGCAAACCCATGTGAGCTGGGGGCAAACCCATGTGAGCTGGGGGCAAATCCATGTGAGCTGCGGTCAATCTCATATAAATTTTTATATGAGGTCTGTTCTTTTATTAATAATGCAGGTGGATGTTGTATACATTATACAGAGAGGGGTATTAATTAATGCAGGAGGATGTTCTAAACATTAAACAGAGAGGATCCTTTTTTTCAGCCCTTTAAATCCAGTGGCTGTGAGCGCTGAGATCGGCTGCTTGTTACATTATCTCTCCGTACAATGTATCAGGCTCAGTTGTTACAGTAACTGACTGTAACAGTGCTCAGAGTTTCATTAAAACAAGGAAATAATATTGTTCTAACCTCTTATATATGAAAATATTATTTACTAGTTTTACTGAAACTCTGAGCGCTGTGATGAGCAGCAGTCAGTTACTGTAACAGCTTTGCCTGACACGGGGCAGTATTCCAATGTTGGTGTTAACTTAACCAGAGCTGTTGTAAACTGAAAACCTCCATTGGCTATAATGGCTCTGGGAAGTTTACAACAACTCTGGTTATGTTAGCACCAACTATGTAATATGGCCCACATTGTGCTGAGAGTGAGAGATACTGTAACAAGCAGCGATCTCAGCCCTCTGAGGAGCCACTACAATAGTAATTGTATCCATTGGTTTTCGGATGAATGAATTTAGTTTTCATACTAAAGAACTGAAAACGAATTTCTTCAGTAACTAAATAAATTGCATTTTAGGACTAATCCATTAGTTCAAAACGAAATTTTGTGCTGTGCACATGTCTAGTCTGTTCCTATTGGAAAGCGTCACATGACATTAAATAAAAGTATCGGTACTCGGTATCGGTGAGTACTTTTAAAAAGTATCGGTACTCGTACTCGGTCTTAAAAAAGTGGTATCGGTGCATCCCTAATATGAATCATTATTTTTACTATCCTCTAGAGGGC
>RXON01003227.1:0-72831 GCA_009667805.1 Leptobrachium leishanense
GGTTGCAGGCCGTCATTATGTCTCACAGGTTGTGCATAAGCCCTTTCCCCCCGCCTGAAAGATTTCTCTTCTAGTAAAGCCTCTTCCTCTCGTACAACTCGGATCAGTTCCAGGTACTTTAACTCTTCGTTACCTGCTCTGCTTCTCAGCTGCATCATCACTGGATCTAGAGGTTGAGAGCCCCTCAGGATCTGTTTTATTCAGATCTTATCTACTTCGGCCGATTCGGCCCCTTTCTTCAGGAGTATCTGGTGTAGAATCTTATCCAGGCGCCTCATGTACTCGGTCATCCTTTCACCTCTTCGCTGATAGGTGTGTTCGTACTGATATACCAATTCGGGCCGCCTTTTCAGTTCGCCCAAAAACTTCTTCAAGAACGTTTAAATAATCCAAAGCAGTACAATCTTTTCTACTCAGTTTTAGGTTTCTCACCGCTTCTGACGCAGGTCCCTTTAAGCTCTCGGTGATCCTTTGCTTTTTCTGGGCCTCAGGGACATCCCACTCATCAGAGCCTGCATCGCCTGTTCCACCCATTCTTCAAACGTTTCTTCTCCCGCCGGAGTTGGTACGTTTCCTGTAAAATTTCTTAACCGTCGATAACCGAAGTTAGTGTGAGGAGGGCTTGTTTTTCTGACATTTAGCCAGTAGGTCTCCAATAGCCACGATAAATTCAGGCCCTATCATGGCTAACGAACTAGGCGCGGAAACACTTGCGGATTCGCCACGTGGCGTACTTGGCTTAATTAGTTGGACTTCCACCTCTTCGGCCAGTTTCACGCTCGTGCCCTGAAAACATGGCAGAACACCCTTTCTCCATTCGAGAAGAACATACATGTGAGAAGTATCTGGGTTTTTTTCAATGTCCAGTATTAACCCCCGATGATCTGGTGCTAGCGTGGCCACGGCCTAGCGAATCTGATCTTCAGCCCAAGTGTCTGCTGGAATATCCATAACTATACAACATTCTGACTGGCTACTGTGCTCTCCCACACCACTCGGCAACAGTGTCTGGATCCATATTTAACCCTTTAGATGCGGTTTTTCCAGAGACTGGATCCGGAAACGAGCCCCCACGTGTAGCGCTCACTCCCGGAGGAGCCGCTGAAAATGAACCACGGGTCAGTCTCCCCGCACTAGGGAATAAATACACTCCAACACAGTTGTGAGTTTTTATCATTTAAAAAGTTTACTAAAATATTTGAGCAGATGTCGAGACACGGTATTCACAAGTATTATTACAGTATTTTTGTATCACGGTAAAACGCGTAGCGGAAAGAAACGAAACACGAGGCTTCGTATTTCGGAAAATAAAATATTCGCAACCGAACATAAAAGCAATGCAATTTCCCGATAGTTCAGAAAGGGGACACGTAGCAAAAACCCCAAATATACAATCCCTTCGTATTACGGCAAACGCGCAGCGGAAAAAGAGGAAAAATATATATCGGAACGTATCTTTATCTGTACCCCTGTTCCGATTCGTAAAAGGAAATGAGTCCTGCACAAGTTAAGTCCCAGAAGGTGAAAGGTGTATATGTGTGTGTGGTACCCGGGTACTGTTCAACTGGCCAGTGAGTTTATTAAAGGAAGGTCTTCGACTAGTCAGTTGGGGCCCTGTGGACTTTAAAGAGAAAACAGCATAGCGTCCTTTAATCATAAAACAGCCTTGGAGGCCTCTCACCCATCCGACGATTGCTTTAGGCTCCGCTGACCCAGGACGTCTCTCCTCCGCATTTTGACTGGGGATACTAGCGGCCGGATCCGTTGTCTGACTTCATGCAGCTTCTCCAGCTCACCGACTGCTCTCCGTTCGATTCCGACGGTCTGCAGCAATGTTTGGGCTCTAACGAGTCTCCTTCTCCTCAGGTTGAGTGACCCAAACAGGAATAACAGGTCTCCCTCGGGCTTTGGCCTAGGTTCTCTCGCGATCTCCTCAGTGCGTCTGCTTTCTCCTGTTCCCTGGCGCGCTCTGGAACTTTCTCCACGAGGCAGAGGATGTAAGTCTCCAGTCCCCACCCACTTCCTGTCTTCTGGCAAAGCATGCCGCGCATTGTAGTCCCAATGTCCAGTATCTCTGATCGCGATAGTCTCCATCTTGTGGCCAAAAATAGGTACTGCCACAGCAAGATTTTTAACACAGCGCTACACTCTCCCCCTCCTAGAACTCTTGGGTCTCTCCAAGGAGGTACAACAGTTACATTACATTTCCACAATATTTGAATACAGTTTACATAAAATGTACAGGTTCAGCAGCATACAGGCAGTGGGTTAGGAACACTTCCTCAAGTTGACTCATATTTTGGGCTACCTCAGCTAGCATAGCAGACACTTCGGGCAACCTCCGCACCGTGGTGATGGCCTCTTCAGTGCTATGTCCAGGTGAGTCGTAGGGGAGTCGTTGGGGCGGTCGAACAGAGCGTTTTGGTTCTAGCTCAATCAGTTCCTCTTCAGGTGGAAGTACTATAGGCGTTGGCTCAATTCTTCTCTCTATCACTGGAGCAGACGTTTCTTCAGAGTATGATCCCTCCAGTGAAGGCATAGAACTATAATCACCTGAATAAGCCTCCGGAGCTACCGGGATCCCCACAGCCTCAGGGACTTCCAGCTGAAATTCAAGAGGCTCAGGGATATCAACAGTCTCAGGGACTTCCAACAAGAATTCAGGAGCTTCAGGCCTCAAATTACTCTCCCACCGTTCAGGGACAACGACAACCTCTTCAGGCTCTGGCGAGCGCATCCAATCTAGACAATAACTCTCTTCTTCACTGTCTCTTTCGCTCTCTTCGGCAACCCGGGTCTGTTGAGACCGAGTAACAGGAGGCAAACATGGAACAGGCGGATTTGGCCGAGGCAATTCGTCCCCAACTGGCATCCTTACAGCCTCTCTCAAAGGTAACAAATGATTTCGGTGCCAGTTCTTAAGAGGCCCAGCCTTTCCATCCGGGCGAATCTGATACACTGGTAAACCCGGCAGTTGTTTGCAGACAATGTAAACCTGGGAACTCCACCTATCCGCCAACTTGTGTCTCGCAGCAGCACCCAAGTTCTTCAATAGAACCCTATCACCGGGTTGTAGATCTTGTATTCGAACTTTCAGGTCATAGTTCCTTTTGTTTCTTTGCTCCCTGTTTCCCGAGGTCGTCTCTCCTCCGCATTTTGACTGGGGATACTAGCGGCCGGATCCGTTGTCTGACTTCATGCAGCTTGTCCAGCTCATCGCCTGCTCTCCGTTCGATTCCGCCGGTCTGCAGCAATGTCTGGGCTCTAACGAATCTCCTTCTCCTCAGGTTGAGTGACCCAAACAGGAATAACAGGTCTCCCTCGGGCTTTGGCCTAGGTTCTCTCGCGATCTCCTCAGTGCGTCTGCTTTCTCCTGTTCCCTGGCGCGCTCTGGAACTTTCTCCACGAGGCAGAGGATGTAAGTCTCCAGTCCCCACCCACTTCCTGTCTTCTGGCAAAGCATGCCAGGCATTGTAGTCCCAATGTCCAGTATCTCTGATCGCGATAGTCTCCATCTTGTGGCCAAAAATAGGTACTGCCACAGCAAGATTTTCAACACAGCGCTACATTATAAATACTTGTAACTGTATCTTAAAGTGCTTATAGTGCAAATAAAGTCCTATAAACCATTCAGGCTATATTTAACCAGATGAATCTCAGTTAGGGATGGGTTGACGGTTCCAATAAGTTCGAAGTTTGATTCGAACATCGGCTGTTCGAAAATTTGCGAACTTCGAACTTTTTGGGCCGTTTGAGGAAAGTTCTAAAAAAAATTTTTTTTTAAAAAAATGCTTAAAAGATCCTAAAAAATCTAAAAATAAAGAGACTCTTTAGAGTATTATAAGCAACGGTTTATTAGATATTGCAATAAAACAGGAATATTTTTAACATTGAAACCTATGAATTAAACATTTCCCACACCTTGTTGCTAAAACATTTCCCACACCTTGGGTTAAATTACATTCTCAGCGTTAAAATGTGGGCGCAAGGGAGGAAAAACTGTACCCACAGGTTTTAATGCTGGATTACAATGAAGGTGCAAAAAATGCTGCCTGCGTTGTTACCGCGTGTAAATATCCTGGACTCCATAGGACTCCATTGAGTTCCCCCCTGCCGGTCACATGACCAGCCGGATCTCGCAAGGCGAAATCCGGCTGGCCCGTGCAGGGGTGGATCCAGGGGGGGGCAACGGGCCCCCCTGAGAAAATCGCTTTTCTCCCTACGAGCGGCTGCCACGGCCGGCATGCAGCTTGGCGCTCGCCTGGGATGGGAACCACCTGACCAGCGCACGAGATCGCGGAGTTCACGTGAACACTACGATCTAGTGAGAACGCAGCTGCGCTGGTCAGGTGATTCCCGGCAAGCGGCCAAGCTGCATTCCGGCAGCCGGTCGTAGGGAGAAGAATGGCCGGCAGGTACTCGGAACGGTTGCGGAGGGGCCTGACAGCAGAGGAGGTGAGAGCTGGGGGCAAATACATCCATGTCAGCTGGGGGCAATATATCAATGTGAGCTGGGGCAAATATATCCACCTGTCACTGCGAACCCAACACCAGCTCTTGGCCAAAACTGGTAGAATGCCCCCCCCAAACCTGTGTCTGGATCCGCCCCTGGGTCCACGTACTGATACGCAGGGAGAGACTGGGGGACCTTTTCCCCCAGTCTTTCCTTGCTCCCGCCGGACAGAGGAGGCAGTTGGAGCCGTGGTCCTCGGCGCGGGACAGGAGGTGAGTATCTGAGTCTTTTTTTTCTTTTTGAGGCTGGTGTTAACGGATTTTGCAGAAGCGGAATCCGTTAACACCAAGTCCTGGCTCTGGTTAACTTTCCACTAACCACAGCCGGACGTTAATCAGCGCCGGGACTTTGTAATACCAGCGCTGATTAACACTTTGCGCTCCTCATGTTAAGTATAGGGAGTGCAATGCACATTAACCTCGCGCAGAAAAGCGCAAGATACCAAACGCAAACGCGTTACTTAACCCATTAGTGTTTGGATTGTAATATGCGGTAAGCACCGCAGCAGACGTTAATGCTCGCGCAAATGAGCGTTAACGTTCGCGTTAAAATCGTAATTTTTCCCACTCGTTGGTGATAAAACATTTCCCATGGCTTCAAATCGTGTTTAAACATGAGCAAAAGCGGAAAAAATGAGCTCAGCGCACAGCGGTGACATGGTTAAAAACTTTTTTTAATTAGTTTTTCATTGTTTCCTGTCCCCCATGGCAGTACCCGGACCCCCATACACCTTTTATGACCCATATCTTGCATATATGCCCTCTGGAGGGGACCTTCATTTTCGAACTTTTGAGCCCATTGACTTGCATTGCGTTCGAATCGTGTTTGCGTTCAAACTTTTTCCGATGTTCGAGTTTGAATGTGAACCGATAACGGGGGTGTTCAGCCCATCACTATACACACACACACACACAGACACACACACACACACACAGACAAACACACACACAGACACTCACACACAGACACACACAGACACACAGACACACACAGACACACACAGACACACAGACACTCACACACACAGACACACACACACAGACACACAGCACTTAGGAAGCCGCTAAAGCCAGGCTCACAAACTCCCCTATTCCCAGACTTTATAGGCGACATCACAAAATATTACGACATTTATATCAATAAAATTTTAAATAAAATCAAAGCAAAGTATCTTATTCCATTTATTAGAGTTTACAGCAATGTTTCCCAAACCTGTCCCCGGGACCCTCTAACTGGCCACATTTTGCAGATCTCCTCGGGGAAATCCTCCAATCACTGAGAAGCAAATGATATCACCTGTGCTGGGCTTCAGATATCTGCAAACCTGGCCTGTCAGCGGCTCCTGAGGACAGGTTTGGGAAACAATGGTTTACAGACTCACTGCTGGGTTTTTATTGCTGTGCAGCTCTGTTATACACCTGCACTCCCTGAATATATTGGGAGCGCCTAAAAGGAGGAACATTTGAAAGAAAGGGCAAAAGGGGGGATTTGGGCCCAAGATAGGGACTGTCCCTCAAAAGCAGGGACATTTGGGAGATATGCACCCAGGTACACACTCACACACAGCTGTATACAGACACACACTCATTGACACATACACAGCTATATACACATCCATATATACACAGATACACACACAGGTTTGGACATACAGTATACACACACTATAGAAGTTTACATATTTTGAGTGTATCCAGGAAATAGTCTTTTCACGTGAAATCCAGAGGTTTGATACATAGAAGTTAACCCCTTTGCTTCTGAACCATTTCACTTTTTATCCTCCAATACACAATGTTAAACAAAATTTAGAAAAATACACAGTTTTACTTTTACGCTGTACATTGCACATAGTCATGTTTGGAAGCATTGGGATGGTCAGACTCTGGCCTTTCCAATGACACCTCAATGGTCTATGTATGATGTGGAGAAACGGAGATACAGGGTTTCAAACTTCCAATGGTCCCCTGTATCACCTACAATGGGACGGCAGCTGGGGGGGGGGGCGACAAATGCCCCCTGTGCCCCTCTCTGGATCCGCCAGTGAGATTTAACCAGAGGGAAAACTCAAATCAGGAACCTACAGGGTTAACAGTCAGTCCCATGATGCAAAGTGTCCACACCCTGTGTGTGAGGAATGTGGTAAAACCCGACCACTGACTCCTGATAGGAGAAAAGTTAGTTTCGTTTCTCATTCTGCTTCCAGCGATGGCGTCTGCTGATCTGAGAGACGAGCTGACCTGCTCCATCTGCCTGAACATTTATACAGACCCTGTGACCCTGCCATGTGGACACAGCTTCTGCAGGACCTGCATTGGGGATGTGCTGGACACACAGGAAGGATCTGGAGCCTATAAGTGTCCTGAGTGCAGAGCAGAGTCTCAGGAGCGTCCGGCTCTGGAGACAAACAGGAAACTGCGGAACATCGCGGACAATATCCGATCTACTCACCCAGAGCAGGAGGAGGCCGGGATCCCCTGTACTTACTGTGACTCTCCGGTACCGGCTGTTAAAACATGTCTGATGTGTGAAGCTTCTCTGTGTGATAAACACTTAAAGAAACACAGCAAGTCAGCAGAACACGTCTTAACTGAACCCACCACTTCACTGGAGAACAGGAAATGCTCCGTCCACAAGAAGGTCCTGGAGTATTACTGCTGTGAGGACGCGACCTGTATCTGTGTGTCCTGCAGCCTGGCCGGAGAGCACAGGGGACACCAGGTGGAGACTCTGAATGAGGCCTCTGAGAAGAAGAAGGAGAAACTGAGGAATATTCTGCAGAAACTGACCTCACAGAGAGAGGAGACCGAGAAAAGAGTCCAGAACCTGGAGGAGCTCAGGAGACAAGTGCAAGGAAAAGCAGCCGGGGTGACAGAGCGAGTCACTGCCCTGATTAGGGACATCAGGAAACAGCTGGAAACCCTGGAGAAGCGAGTCCTGAGTGAGATCTCCCGGCAGGAAGAGCAGGTCTCACTCCGAGTCTCAGATCTAATCCGGCAGCTGGAAATAAAGAAGGTGGAGCTGTCCAGGAAGATGAGCGACATCGAGGAGCTGTGTGACATGACCGACCCAGTAACTGTCTTACAAGGACGGGAATCAGACAGAGCCGACTATTGTGACACTGAGGAGGACACAGAGACACGTGACATAAAGGTCCATGATGCAGGAGATCTGGATGTGGGTCTGATCTCAGTGACCTTACACTCAGGCCTAGCTGGGATTGTGACCGGAATAACGAGACGGCGCCGTGTACCGGAGGCTTCAGACATGTTACTGGATGTAAACACGGCTTCAGACATGTTACTGGATGTAAACACGGCTTCAGACATGTTACTGGATGTAAACACGGCTAGTAATAATGTTTCTATATCAGAGGATTTGAAAACTGTTTCCTGGTCAGGAATAAATCAGAGTCGCCCAGAAACACCAGAGAGATTTCAGTATTCTCAGGTTTTAAGCTCCAGGAGTTTCTCCTCAGGGCGACATTACTGGGAAGTGGAGGTCAGTGAATCAGGGGGTGGGGGGTCGGGATGACCTATCCCAGTATAGAGAGGAGGGGAGATCAGTCACTGATTGGAGAAAATAACAAGTCCTGGGGTTTGCAGAAGAGTTGGTCTAATAAAATGTATTATATATCACATGACAGTAATTACATCCCGTTCCCTCACTCCTCTTCCTGTCATAGATTGGGG
The DNA here is from genome assembly GCA_009667805.1 of Leptobrachium leishanense. Classification (NCBI taxonomy): domain Eukaryota; kingdom Metazoa; phylum Chordata; class Amphibia; order Anura; family Megophryidae; genus Leptobrachium; species Leptobrachium leishanense. Next base: position 8,203 of record RXON01003227.1, read on the forward strand.
ATATTCCTGGACTATGAGGTCGGACGTTTGTCCTTTTATGAGCTGTGTGACCCGATCAGACACTTACACACCTTCACTGCCGCCTTCACCGAGCCGCTCCATGCTGGATTCTGGGTATATGGGGATAAATCCTGGCAGAGAATTTGAGGAATTTTGGGATTTTGTGTCAGTTAAAATGATTTCTAGGAGTGAAAACTCTTTAACCCATAGAATGCCTTGCTGGGTTTAGCTAATAATCCCATATTAAGAATAATTGTATAAAAAGAAAGGAATGCTTGTGTAGAAACATGATGGGATCCCCCTCTGATAATGGGCCGAGCAGGACATGAGATCCACCAACTGGCTCAAACATTACTGGAAAATCCCATTCTTAATATTGCTCTTAATGGAAAGTTTCTGGATCAGGTTGTGCAGATGTAAATGCTATTTCCCTGTGATTGCGGATTGGCTGAATGTTTAACCCCCTGATCGCTGGCTATTAAGCTGATCCTTTGAGATCTCGTGGCTTTGCTCCTGATTTATACTGATTGATTGATCATAGAACTGATACTCGCTGATAGATTTGTAATCAATAAATCTGATTTCTATTTCACACAAACGCCGCGTAAAGAATGACTTGTCTGTGTCCGTTCCCTCCAATCAGTGATGAGTATTTATATGCACAGGGGGGGCTCCGGGTACTCGGGTATCATTAATAAATGTTACTCCCTGAGGTCACATGATGCACGTGGGTTAATATACAGGCTGGAGGTCACCCAGGGGTTAAATAACAGAAAATCCAAAGCTAAAAGCAGGAGAAATACTCGGGGACAATTCCATGTATGTGACACAAAACAGGGGTATGGAGAGATGTGGTCGGGCAGAGATCGGGGCTGGCAGCGCAGGTTCAGAGTCGCTTGTAGACGCAGGAGAATCAAATCCCAAATAAGTATCAAATGCCAATACTCAGTGTACACAGAGAAATGACGAGTGAGGCTGGAAGCATCTATATAAAGAATATAAGGCCACACGGCGCTATATAAATATCTGCTTCATGCGGATAAGATAGGTGACTTTATGCGGGAAACAATGTTTAAGCAATGCGCAGATATTCCTGCAAAGTGCTGTGTGATTGGAAAGTCTGCTGTTACTTTGCACGTGATATAAAGTTATACATACAATGTGCACAGATCCAGATTAAAAACCTTATTAATGACAAATAGCAATTTAAATCAGATTCTCTGGGCTCTGTCGCCACCTAGTGTCTAGAAATCATCATGACCACAACACCATGAAACGTGTTGAGATTCTAGGGGCTACATTACAATCTTCGCAAAAACGCATTAACGTGAGGGGTAAAACCCTTTGCGCAGAATGTCGTATTACATTGTCAGCGCAACAAACGCGCGCACTCGTCTAACACGGGTGAACCCGCGCCAACCCTTTGCGAGCGTACTGTACTTTGCGCGTCCTATACTTAACATTGTGAGTGTAAATGCGTTTGTGCACTGGTACGCGGATGGTATTACAATCTATGCGCAGTTTTTAACGCACAGCCTTTGCGCTCATAATTTTAACGTCTCCTAAAATCTGGTGTTAACGGCCAATCTGAACGTCCTGGCCGAACCCAAATACACCAGATTAAAAAAAATACGCAGCAACGTATAGTTACACATTCTACACATACCCAAACAATAAAATGGAGAAGTTTGTTTATTATTGCTGCAGCATATATACGCAGATTGACTTTGACAGGCGCAGAAACGTAAGGTGAGATTATTGTGCGTGTCAATTCTCAGACGGCAGTATTGTTCACTCGTTGTATCCTGAATTGGACAGATTTTCTCTGGCTATAGGGTTTTGCCGCTGAGCTAATCGACAACATATGCAGCATATTTTACCCTCTAAGTTTTATCATACGGTTTAAATTCCTGCTTTCAATATTATATTCTTACTGAATGGAATTCTTTCTAAACAAGGGATCACTGCATTATATATATATTGCTGTTACGCTCGGCATTTACCCGACACCTTCTAATCAATTCACCTGTTTGGGCTGTGAGTGATTAGAGGTTCAGGTTCGGCAGAGGAGGTTATCAATAACTTATATTTACTGCTATTAACAAACCAACAGGGTTATTCAAAGAGAATCGAAAAGTTATTGCACGTTCAGTGACTTTTCATTCTCTTCAATTCGGTTCGTTTTGCCGATCCCATTTCGGCGACCCTGCGGTGTATTCAGCAAGCACCACAGGGTACAGTAAAAAAATGTGGAGAACAGACACTCAGAGCAAAATGAAACGTGAACCCCGTCGCCCAGAGCACCAAAAGTGCAGTCCCAAACCACACCAGATACAACAAAAAAGACAGAGAACTGGTGCTCGGTGCTCCCGCGTTCACGGTATAAAGGAAATCTCTTCCGTATAGAGAAAAAGATAGGGTAAATATTTTACTGTCTTGGACAATTCATAGTTCGTCAGAGTATTCCTAAAAGGAAAAAAAAATGTATAATAGTGAAGTCCAGCTTTCACAAAAATGAAAGAGTAGGGGGGGGGAAGGATCCACTCACACTCTCCAGAGCCTCGTTAGGCTCGATCACCTCGCCTGCGGGTGTTTCACACGGCTCACCCGATAGCCCTCATTGGTTGACTCGTCTTGTTGCCTTGATGTCCCTTCAGAATCCTGGGTGGTCCACAGGTCCTCCAATGGTTGAGTGCCAATGGCCTTATGGCTTTGGTATCCCTTCAGAGTCCTGGGTAGTCCACAAGTCTTCCACTGGTAGAAATCTGCAATACTCAATGATATAGGAAGGATTCTATCCTATTAAATAAAGGATGTTTATTGGAACATAAGAATAAAGAACAAAAAAAGAAAAAAGAACAATATGCTTTTCACCCTTTAGGGCTTCATCAGTTGATAAAAAATAAAAAAAGAAAGAAAGAAAATAAAAAGCACAATAGTATAGGTGCGCTCCCCCTATTGGGGGTGACATTTATAGCCCAGTGAAAAGGCGTCTGGTCATGCCAGATAGCCAATTACTTCCACTTGTTTCAGGTGAATAAGGTGCGGCTATTTATTCATTAATTAGCGTGTATGTGCGGATCCCTGCTTCCGAAGTCCACACTGGAAAGCATACGTTCTGTTTACGTCCATATCCATTCCGCATTCCACCCTGGAACACACGCGCTTCCGCCTCCTCCTCCAATCATGCAGTCTGTCAGTCATCTCTTCCTTTGGGGTATCCTATCTGTGCAGCGCCCGGAGCTCCACCATCCCAAACGCAACACGTGGGAAACCCCAGCCGTGGGGATGTACAAAGAAAACAGTGGAACACAGCATATACCAAGGGGCAGCCAAAATAAAAACCAGCAACACATATATCAAAAGCCCTATATGACGAGTAATATCCCATGAGATCAGGGAGTAATGAGGATTAATGTCCAGCACTTAAACAGAATGTACTAAAACCTCCAGGGGACCCCATATAGAGGAACCCCTTATAAAAAACAACCTAACATTATGAGCACAGGTTCTTACGAGTCCAAGAAGCTGAAGTTAACAAGATCCTGTTGTACCAGAGTTCTCCTACAACCTGAATCAACAAGGGCCCTGACTTCTATGCCATTCACCCATGCTGGGACTACAAAAGCTTCCAGGTCATTCACTTCATTGTTAACTGCATAACACTGGCCAACATAGTCACACTCCATAGAGTCCACAGAGGAACAAAATGTTGCGATATGCCCACTTTCTCCACACTTAAAGCATACCAGCTGCCTTTCTTGTACCTGATCATTGCTTAAAGCCCTCACTTTATTGCCAGAAGGCCTTTCTGTACTGGCCTTAGACCAGGGACCTGCTAGAGTTGAGTTCTCCTTAGAGACTTTCTCCCTCCCTGATAGAGGGTATTTAAAACACAAGGTTGCTTCCCTAAGGTTTCCCACTTTTCTCTTTTACTTTGCTTTTCAGCAACCTGATAGCCATGGGTATCCTCTGCCTGCAGAAACTCTTCTGACATTTGGACAGCATAATCCAAGGAACTGCGTTTGTGTCGTGAAACCCATTGGGATAGACCCTTTGGGAGCTGTTTGATGTATTGTTCCAGGATTAATAAATCCATAATTTCAGAGACTGGGCGAGTAGCAGGCTTTAACCATTTATATGCCAAATCTTTAAGCTGCTGAGCAAAAGCCCTAGGGGGGAGTGCCCAAAACAAATGTCTTATTCCTGAACTTATTTCTATAACATTCATCAGAAAGACCAAGACGATTCAGGATAGCAGATTTCAGTATATCATAGTCCCCTGCTTCGGCTTCCCCCAAACACTGATAAGCAGCCTGCGCTTCACCGGCTAAAAAGGGAGCCAGTCTTATAACCCAGGTACCTTTCTTCCACTGGGCCAGGGTTGCAAGTCTCTCAAATGCAGTCAGGTAGGCTTCAGGATCATCCTCTGGTCCCATCTTGGTCAGGGCTAGGGATGAGCTGTTCGGTTCGATCAGTTCGGAGTTCGATTCGAACTTTGGTTGTTCGCAAGTTCGCAAACTTCGAACTTTTTGGCGTGTTCGGTTCGAGTTTGGAAAAAAAAAAATGCTTAAAAAATACTAAAAAATCTAGAAATGAAGATACTCTTTACTGCAGAATATTATAAGCAACGGTTTATTAGATATTGAATTAAAAACTAATGTCTAGGGATGCACCGATACCACTTTTTTAAGACCGAGTACGAGTACCGATACTTTTGTTCAAGTACTCACCGATACCAATTACCGATACTTTTTCTTAAAGGGACAGGACACATTTTTTCTAAAGCAATACAAAATAATGATTTTAGGTCAGTTTCTTAATATTATGAAGAACTGTAACTCAAAAGACACGTCTGTCCAAAAAAATAAAAGTTTACTTTACTTAAATGATTGATTTGTCACAAAGTTGTATTACTGAAATAAATTTCTCAGAACATTTGTTTATGAAATATAACATTAACAACAAAAACAATAATAACAATTAACTGACTAATAGACAGTATTCTAGGCTTGTGCACCGATTTTTTTTTTTCGGTTCGGTTCGATTCGTTCAGATGTTTAAAATTTTTGATTCGGCTCGTTTCAACCGATTTCTGTTTCTATTCGGTTCGGTTCGGCTCGTTTTTCGTATACATTTATTTTTCGGAATATCGACCATTTTTCGTGTTTTCGGGTCACTTTGCTCGTTTTTTGTATCGACTTTTCGTGATTTCGGAAATTTTCGTTTTTTTCGGAACGTCTGTTCTCCTCGTTTCAAAGTGTCTAACTTTATTCGTTTTGACGTAAACTACTATGGTTTACTTTTTTAATACTTTATATATTTTTTTATAATTAATTTTTGGTTTGTTTTTCGGATCCGATAATTCATCCTGTCGATACGATAATTCTGTCTATACGATAATTCTGGCGATTCTATCGTGTTTTTTTTTATTAAATAAAGATCCTTTTTTTCTTATGAATATACATTTCACAACTTTATTTAATCATATTAAAATGGTATGAAAGGAACAAAAAAAAATGAACAAAACGATTTAAAAAACGCTAAACTGACCCGAATGGTCTGACTTTAAAAATAAAGGTAAAATAAAACAAAAGGTTTTAAAACGGAATAATAGTTGATCAAAATGATCTGAAACGAAAAACAAACAACAAATAAAATGATTTAAAACAGACAAAAAAAATTAACCCTTTCGCTGCTGAGGCATTTCACGGCTTCCCTTCACGCCTGTGTGCGGCACTGCGGTCTGCTGCTGAGCTAATTTTTAACAGTTTCGCTCCTCTTGTTTAAATGCGTTTTGAAGCCTTATTTTATAATATGACCCAGACATGTTATATATCGTTCTTTCCGGCAGACTCGGCAAATTCATAATATATCATTATCATATGTATGCGTCATGTCCTGTCTGTATATTATAACAAAAAATGCAATAAAATTAGAATTTTCAATGTTTGTTTTACAAGGTGTAAAGTGTTTTTTTCACATTTTAACATGCGAGTGTTTGCGGTTATATTTTATGAGTTGCGTTTGTTAAAAAAAATTGAAATGGGGACTTGTTATATTTTTTTGGGTGAAAATTACGCTATTTTTAACAAACGCACCCCATACAAAAATCCTTAGTGCAGCATCATTGTTCACATTATAATTGAAATGGCAACAATATTGCTGCATTAACAAAACAAAACAAAAAACCTGTTTATTTTTTTTAATATTTTATTATATTTTAATTTTTTATAATTTTTAAAAATGTCATGTTTGGTATTGTTGGAAAGGCCATGCTCTGGTCGATACAAAGATACCAAACATTAACCGATAGCTGCCGCTGATCGGGAGATAGGGGGTTCATTGGAACCCCCTATCTCCACCATTGGTCGCAGTTAGGGGTTAACTCCAGAACTGACGTCATTGTGACGAGGTCTTGGGACTGTCGGCAGCTGCCGTTCCCCCACGCTGTTGTCTTCCTGCAAAGACGTGACCATGTTGGCGGGCAGCATCTTAGCGGGCAGCGGTGGGAGAGAGAGAGCTCATAGCTGGGAGGAGGTGTTGCGTGAAGCTGCAAACAGGGACAAATAAACTAGACCTGAGCCGCACTAAGGATCTTTGGGTTGTGTCGGAGAAGACTTCACGCAGTGCTGCCATCAATATTTTTTGATAAATTCTTGGTTATACAATGAATGTGACTGTGGACAAAAATCCGTGTTGTTGTGACATCGCCTAAGCTTAACAAACCCATGCCACGTCGGTAATCAAATCTCAAGGCAGTACAACAAGGTTGTGTTAGTGTGTGACATTTTTTGGCCAGGCAGGAAGTGTAGAATGTGCACAGTCACATTCATGGCCACAAATATGTTGACAAATTTATGACAAAGGGTCCATAGAAATGTCAATAAATTTATGTACATATAATTTTAACAGTGAGGAAACCAAGCAATACATATTAACTTATTAAGTAAGGAAAAGCAACGCACACAAACAGGAAAATATAGAAAAAATAGAAAATTTATTTACAACATGATGCCACATGGCAAACAGTGCCTAACTGGGACACAAACATAGGGGAGGAGGAGGCTGGTCTCAGACTCTCTAGAGCCGTTCAAGGACGTCAACGGCATTATTGATATGCTCCCTGAACTCCTGCAGCAACTCCTGGATGGCTTTGAGGTTGGTGCCAGCCAGGCGTAGCTCGCCGATCTCCATCCTGATGCTGGACCTGTCAGTGTCCGGTCTGGCTTCTCCTTCTATATATCCAATAAATGAAAAGAAGGAAAATACAGTAAGTAAAGCAGGTTTCTATTTTTGACTGAAAGTCTTGCAAAAATATAACAGTAGTATATACCAGTGCTGGCGGCCTCCTGAGGCTCTGACTCCTCCGACTCCTCCTCCTCCACCACCACCGTCAGCATCTCTTCGGTGCTATATCTAAGAAATTAAAGAAATAAAAAATACAGTAAACAACAAAACTGATTTATTTTTGAACAACAGTCGATGCAAAATACAACAGTAAAAAAAAAAACTGGACTCGTGGCCTCCTGCTGCAGCTCCGGCTCCCTCTCTTCATCATCGCCCTCCTCCTGCTCCTCCTCTTCCTCCTCCTGCTCCTCTTGTGCTATATATAAAAAAATTAAATGAAAATACAGTAAGCAAAAAAGTTTCTGTTTTTGACCAAAAGTCGTTGCAAAATAAAACAGTATACACCAGCGCTGGTGGTCGCCCGTGGCTCCCCCCCCTCCTCCACTGGGGCACTGGTGCCCGCCGGGGCAGATGCTGCCTTTGCCTTCCTGTCTTCTGCCAAATCCAAAAAATAACACGTAAATAATGCAGACTGGAAAAAATGGTATATCTATACAATATATTGCCGAAAGTATTGCGACACCCCTCCACTACCCACTAGCACTACCAGCTTGACCCACCACTACTCCCATCACATAGTTCTAAAGTCACAAAATATTTATTTATTTCCTCTGCACATAGACATATATTACCGGTCAATTATATATTTTTTTCAGAAGTAAACATTACGTTTATTCAATAAAAACTATTATTTGTGTTGTGTGCGTACAAAACCCATTGTGCCGACGGCTTTTAGTTATTTTATAGAAGGCCTCAGCCTCAGTTTCACTTTCAGTTTCTGCGAATAAAACTGGATATTGCAGAAACAACAGAAATCCGCCATTTTGTTTTGAAATTTGCATCTAAAGCGTTCAATAATGACACTGCTGCAGCAAACTGAATTAGAAACATAGAAACATAGAAAAATGTCGGCAGATAAGAACCTTTCGGCCCATCTAGTCTGCCCAATTACATGGATACTTTACCTGGATTTATCTTTTGTTTAGGATAGCCTTATGCCTATCCCATGCCTGCTTAAATTCAATTACTGTTTTGGCCTCTACCACTTCTACTGGAAGGCTGTTCCATGTATCCACCACCCTCTCAGTAAAATAATGCTTCCTGATGTTACTTTTAAACCTTTGCCCTTCTAATCTAAGACTATGTCCTCTTGTTTTGCTATTTTGTTTCCTTTTAAATATACTCCCTTCCTCTACCTTGTGGATTCCCTTTACGTATTTAAATGTTTCTATCATATCTCCTCTGTCTCGTCTTTTTTCCAAGCTGTACATGTTAAGATCATTAAGCCTTTCCTGGTAACTTTTCTCCTCCAAGCCGTACACCATTTTAGTAGCCCTTCTCTGAACTCTCTCTAAGATGTCTATATCCTTCTGGAGATACAGTCTCCAGTACTGCACACAGTACTCCAAGTGAGGTCTCACCAGTGCTCTGTACAGTGGCATGAGCACTTCCCTTTTCCTACTGCGCTTCAACAATTCAGCAGCTGCTGAGGACGTATTGAACGTGGCTACTGTTTGGATGCACTTTCAGAAGAACTACATGTCCCATCCTACCACTTAGCAGAGACGCAGAGATTTTTGTTGATGCGCAGGTGGGAGCCAATATTGGGCAAGCTGCGGGTCTTCTCGTATGCATCACTCAATCACAACAACCCCCCCCCCAGCACACTACAGTACACAGTGCCAAAAGAAATCCAGCATTGTAACTTCATCTACATACATCAAATATCACAATTTTCACGAATACGTAAAATCACAAAAAAAGAAGAGCTATGGCAAAAATGCATGTATGACGAGTCGTGAAAACGCAAAGCTATACACAATCACATTGTATGAAAAAAGGACTAGTTAAATCAACATATTTCTGTGCACATTAGCACATGCAAGCACATTATTATTATTATACAGGATTTATATAGCGCCAACAGTTTGCGCAGCGCTTTACAATATAACATGACACTTACGTTTGGCTATGACGCGACGGATGTGCCTCAGCTGCTCCTGCTCGCGTGCCTTCACATCGGACCAGCGTTTTCGGAGCTGGTCCTTCGTCCGGTCTTTCCCAAACAACTCCAGGATGGTGGTTCGGAGCTTGTCAAGGATTCGGTCCTTGCGTGCGTTATTCTTTCTGTCGTAAGGGCCCTTACGGCAGTCGTAATCTTTTTTGTCAAAGATGCGGACCAGCTCCAACATCTCCTCAAATGCCATGTTGCTGGCCCGCTTCTTCCTGGGTGGTGTCTCTGGGGTGGAAGCAGATGAGGAGGTGTCCGAATGGGACTCTCTGTCTCTTCTTTCAGCCATGATACAAATTATAAATAATTTCTATATTTTTTGGCCTGTCAAAAAATTGTCAAAACTCTCTACAAAAATGGCTCAATAAAGTTACAACATCCGCGCGCGCGCATGCGCGACCCGCGGACGAATCGGATCCGACCCGATTACGACAGAATTATCGTATCGACAGAATTATCGGATCATTGGACACCAAAAAACAAGTGATACGCATTTACAAATACAAAATTTACAGAATCAGCGATATAACCGATAATAGTTAAATCTACGATGTCCAGAATTACCGAAATGGAACCGAAATCACGAATGGAACCGAAATCATGAATAGAGCGAAAATAAATTTCGATTTGACACATTTCAAGTCCATTCGAAAATTCCGATAATATTTCATTTCGGCTCGGAAAACTTTTCGGATCTGTCGGTTTTCGGGTCCGATTCGATTCAGAAAATCGGCCGAATCCGAAGACACGAATCGGGAAATTTAGTGAAAATTCCAAAATCCCGAAACCCGAAACGCACATCCCTACTTTCTATCACACAGTTCTTTCAGGGCTTTATTCTCTGCTTGTGTTATATTACTATGTCCTGCCTTTATTTTGGAGTTAGATCTCATTTCCTCTTTCCTAATCTCAGATGTTATTATCTGGTCAAATGTTTCTATTTCCTTCGACAGCATATCATTTTTTATAATATTAATGCAGACAATTATTTTATTAGAAATACAATGGGTTTCATCAATAAGATTTTAAGTGTCCCTATATATAACTGAGGATGATCTATACTAAAAGAATGGAAGATATAACCCCACACTTTATAGTCATATATTCTGCAGTATGCAGTAATAATAGAGATATGAAACATCTTAGGTCAGCTATAATGTTACTGAATAAGAATGACAATAATACTAGCAGACCTATTATAATATTCTTCCCTTTATAATCTCCCCCTGTATTAAGGAACAGAAAGATAAAAGTCGTAGTAATATAAAATAAGAGTCTTTAGAATTAAATGTGGTGATTATTATAACTGATACAATATTCTAAAGGGGACTTCCTCTCTCCCTCTTCCCATCCTCTTTTTATGGTTAACAATGTATGCCTTGACAAAGATTCAGGAAGCAAGCGTAGTAACAGCGAGATTGAGAAGCCGGACCGGAAGAAAGTGCGGGTCAGTGTGGAACGCAAACTGGAACTAAGAAGAACCAGACTGAATGAGCTGTGTGGAACGCAAACCGGAAGTGGGTGGTGGACCGCAAACCGGAAGTGGGCGGTGGACCACAAACCAGAAGTGGGCGGTGGACCGCAAACCGGAAGTGGGCGGTGGACCGCAAACCGGAAGTGGGCGTTAAAACACATGTGAATCATTATGTGCAATGAATGAGGGATCCAAATGACTATAAAGAGCCTTATTTATTTTTTTTTAAATTTTAATTTTTTTATTTAAATTAAGTCAAATGAGGGTACAGAAAAAAGATAGGGGAGGGGAGGCAGACGTACTTGATAATACAATACAGAACTGAGGAAGGGAGGAAGATAAGAAAATAAAACAAAAAGAAAAAAAAGAAAAATGAAAAAAAGGGGGGGGAGAGGGGGGGAACATCACCATCACATGTATATTAACAACCATTGTACACAATTTACATACAGAGTACTGACTCCCAAAATCTTAGCTCGCACAGAGAAAAGTCACCCATCATCCTATGTTATACTCTCACCTTCCCTGTCAGTGGGCCTGCATTCCCCTCTAGGTACACACTGTTTCACGAGGTATATGTCCCACAATTCCCATGGATCCTGTTTAGGAGGGGTCACAGGGAGAAACTCTACAGCCATCCTGTCATAATTCCTATCTCTTGTCATGTATGTCTTAATGAGCCCCATAGAGGGGACCGTATCTGATTTCCATCTCTGTGCTATCAGCAGTAAGGTGGTGGACATAATATGAAAATTCATTCTGATCTGTTGCCTGGTTAACTTGGGGCCCCCCAATCCCAGCAATACGAATCCAGGATCCATAGGTATAGGGGTGCCCACTACTGCTGTAGCAAACTCCACAACCAGAGTCCAAAAAGGAATTAATAACGGACAGTGCCACCAAATGTGTATGTAAGTACCTGTCTGTGACCCACATCGCCAACACGCTGGAGATGAGGATGGAGCAAATTTAGACATTTTATCCGGCGTCCAGTACCATCGGTAAAGGACCTTCCTACTGGTTTCAAGAAGCGTCGCATTTCTAGATGCCCACATTTCTGGCTCAATGGAACGTTCCAAATCTTTTTCCCACACAGTGTGATATCGCCACAAGGGCAACTCCTTGTCCGTCATAATTGCGTTGAAGCCGATTGAGATCAGGACCTTTGGTTAAAGAGCCTTATTTTAACTTTAAACATCACAGACTGAGGAAACCCGCAGTAGAGACGGGTGAAACCCGTATCTGAGAATGTTTATTTTTATTTAGTGTATTTTAATAAATTGTTTTAATGCAAAGTGGATTTACCTCCTTATTGGAACACTTCACCTGCAATTTCATCTAGAGAAAAAGCTACCCTGATGACGGCGAACACCATATGGCGATTCATGAGTGTGCCTTGTTTCTGTGATGCGCTTATACTGAGCCACTTGGAAAATAGAGGCTCAGGAATTTGTGAGTATAATTTATTTAATTACTATACTCTCAAAAGATTAATATATCTGCACAATGAAGCCTTTCTCTCTATTTTTGAAGCACCATACTGCTTAAAAACACAGCATCTACAACCTGTCATTTCGATGTGTTGGTTGTGACCCCCCTAAAAAAGGTCAAGAAGCCAGAAATTAGAGCCAATTAGGGCTCCTTCCTTGTGAGTTGAAACCCGAAACAATTTTTCTTAAAGATATTTTATATACTGAATACAGACAATATTGCACTATATGTTCTCCATTTCATGTTTTTATGGAATATAGGAGTCATTATATGTCAACTGGACATACAGCGGAATGTTATATGCCAGATAAGTAATTTTTAGATCTTAAAGTGTGTATAATATCACTGAGATTGAAACTTGCGTTCACACTGGGACTGATGTCCAAATTTTTTCTGCATGTTTATTTATGAGTGGGGTACACATGGGTGTTAGAGCTGCATAAAAGTTTAAGAGATTTGTGAATTGCTGATCAGCGCTGTTTTTCACTTTTTGCCTATATTGGCAGTTGTTGAAATTAGGAAAACAGTTTGCTTGAATGTTTGAAAAATGAAACGCTGTTTGCAAAGAAACTACTGAGCGAAAATGTCTGAAATTTACACATAAAATCCAATGAATGATAATAAAAAGGAATGTTACAGGAAAAATAAGTAAAGTTAAAAAAATTTAAAAATCATACTTTTTAAAAAAAAAAATCCTGAAAAATGCTTAAAATATCCTAAAATATCTATAGATAAAGAGACTCTTTACTGCAGAATTTTATAATAAACGGTTTATTAGATATTGGATTGAAACAGGAATATTTTTAACATTGAAGTTTATGGGATTCTCCTGAATAAACTTGCCGAATTAAACCACCGAATGGCAGGGCATTTCGGGAACCTTTCACTGCTGGTTTGTGTTCTTTGAATAGACGAAGCATTGCTTTTTTATGGGGATTTCACTGCCTTCAAACAGGCACCGAACAGGCACCGTATGTGCAGGCAATTCGCCAGGATTTGATTGATTTTCAGCGTTCGGTTACCTTTTTCCGGCCATTCGGATCTCTTTGAATAACCCTCCTAGAATCTCAACACAAGTTTCATGGTGTTGTGGTCATGATGATTTCTAGACACTAGGTGGCGACAGAGCCCAGAGAATATGATTTAAATTGCTATTTGTCATTAATAAGGTTTTTAATCTGGATCTGTGCACATTGTATGTATAACTTTATATCACGTGCAAAGTAACAGCAGACTTTCCAATCACACAGCACTTTGCAGGAATATCTGCGCATTGCTTAAACATTGTTTCCCGCATAAAGTCACCTATCTTATCCGCATGAAGCAGATATTTATATAGCGCCGTGTGGCCTTATATTCTTTATATAGCTGCTTCCAGCCTCACTCGTCATTTCTCTGTGTACACTGAGTATTGGCATTTGATACTTATTTGTGATTTGATTCTCCTGCGTCTACAAGCGACTCTGAACCTGCGCTGCCAGCCCCGATCTCTGCCCGACCACATCTCTCCATACCCCTGTTTTGTGTCAGATACATGGAATTGTCCCCGAGTATTTCTCCTGCTTTTAGCTTTGGATTTTCTGTTATTTAACCCCTAGGTGACCTCCAGCCTGTATATTAAACCACGTGCATCATGTGACCTCAGGGAGTAACATGTATTAATGATACCCGAGTACCCGGAGCCCCCCCCCCGTGCCTATAAATACTCATCACTGATTGGAGGGAACGGACACAGACAAGTCATTCTTTACGCGGCGTTTGTGTGAAATAGAAATCAGATTTATTGATTACAAATCTATCAGCGAGTATCAGTTCTATGATCAATCAATCAGTATTAAGAATTATACCCCTATTCTCTTCTTACAACTTCTCCCATGTAAGTTACCTTCTTAATACCAACTAACCCCCCTCCCTTTTCCCGTAAATGAAAACACAACAAAGTATTGGCATTTTGAAAAGGTCACGTCTCTTATTAATTAAGGCCAAATTCTTTGCCTCTAAGGCAGAATTATTATTATCGATCCTCGTATGCCAAATACGCTACACCAGATAACACTGGCAGCCAGATAACACTGGCAACTGCAATGCACCACAAGCATTGCCCAGAAATAGCGCCCCACGTGGCTAAGCAGGATGACCACACGTCTGCTCAGTGTATTTTTATGGCAGATAGCAGGCCGAGAGGATCTGCAAACCAGGAAGGCACCTGAGCCTGGCCGTATGAAACCACAACTCACCCCGTACCCTGCAGACCCTCCCCCCACTATCGCTCTCCACGTGTCAGGCCACCTATTTCACTGCTCCTCCCTAACCTAAACCATGTCCATCTTAAAGCGTAATCCCCCAGCTGTGGCCGTTCAAACCACCAGCTGGCTTCCTGCCACATGGTAAAGTACCCAATTTAAGCGCAATCCACCCAGTTGTGGCCGTAAAAAACCACCAACTGGCTTCAAGCTACTTGGGATACTATCTGATCGATAATAATTGCTCTAAACCATGCTTTTAATCAAAGAACAATCCCACAACCCTGGCCGTTCAAAAACCACAGGCTGGCTTCATGTAACATGGTGTATAACTTGATGGAATAGGTAGACTAACCATGTCCATATTTAGACAATCCCCCAGACATGGCCGTATAAACCATGAACCGGGTTCATGCAACATGGCATATTTCCATATGGGAAACCACGGGCAGTCTTGAATGAGTGGTGAAATCACCACTGCATTGCCCCTATCCGTGGCACTTCTGATGCGTGACCTTTTCATTGTTGTAGAGAACCAGCATCTATGAAAGAGAAACAAACAGGGTGGGTTGGGTGGGAGTAAAAGAAAATTAACTGCAATACACAAACTGCCCCCACGCCTTGTCTTTTATACCCCCCTTCCCCCTCCCTCCCATTGTTCCTCTCCCTATTGCATCCAATCACAAATCGGCCATGCTTCAGCTCATTAAGCAAAAAAGCCCCATGCCTGATCCCATAGAACAAAGGGAACTCACCCCTTTCACTCTTGTGTAATACAGGGATAATTCTTAAACCTTGCTCAATCCTAATTAGTCTCTCTCTCGAACAAATCAGGAGCAAAGCTACGAGATCTCAAAGGATCAGCTTAATAGCCAGCGATCAGGGGGTTAAACATTCAGCCAATCCGCAATCACAGGGAAATAGCATTTACATCTGCACAACCTGATCCAGAAACTTTCCATTAAGAGCAATATTAAGAATGGGATTTTCCAGTAATGTTTGAGCCAGTTGGTGGATCTCATGTCCTGCTCGGCCCATTATCAAAGGGGGATCCCATCATGTTTCTGCACAAGCATTCCTTTCTTTTTATACAATTATTCTTAATATGGGATTATTAGCTAAACCCAGCAAGGCATTCTATGGGTTAAAGAGTTTTCACTCCTAGAAATCATTTTAACTGACACAAAATCCCCAAATTCCTCAAATTCTCACCCAGGAACTATGCACATATACACAAAATCCAGCATGGAGTGGCTCGGTGAAGGAGGCAGTGAAGGTGTGTAAGTGTCTGATCGGGTCACACAGCTCATAAAAGGACAAACGTCCGGCCTCATAGTCCAGCAATATCCCCAATCTATGACAGGAAGAGGAGTGAGGGAACCGGATTCTGTTACTGTCATGTGTCATATAATACTTTTTATTATCAGACTTCTGCAAACACCAGGACTTGTTATTATTTCCAATGAGTGACTGTACTCCCCTCCTCTCTATACTGGGATAGGTCATCCCGACCCCCCACCCCACTGATTCACTGACCTCCACTTCCCAGTAATGTCGCCCTGAGGAGAAACTCCTGGAGCTTAAAACCTGAGAATAATCCTGAAATCTCTCTGGTGTTTCTGGGCGTCTCTGATTTATTCCTGACCCGGAAACAGTTTTCAAATCCTCTGATACAGAAACACCATTACTAGCCGTGTTTACATCCAGTAACATGTCTGAAGCCGTGTTTACATCCAGTAACATGTCTGAAGCCTCCAGTACACGGCACCGTCTCGTTATTCCGGTCACAATCCCAGCTAGGCCTGAGTGTAAGGTCACTGAGATCAGACCCATAGCCAGATCTCCTGCATCATGGACCTTTATATCATGTCTCTCTGTGTCCTCCTCAGTGTCACAATAGACGTCTCTGTCTGATTCTCGTCCTTGTAAGACAGTTACTGGGTCTGTCATGTCACACAGCTCCTCGATGTCTCTCATCTTCCTGGACAGCTCCTCCTTCTTTATTTCCAGCTGCCGGATTAGATCTGACACTCGGAGTGAGACCTGCTCTTCCTGCCTGGAGATCTCACTCAGGACTCGCTTCTCCAGGGCTTCCAGCTGTTTCCTGATGTCCCTAATCAGGGCAGTGACTCGCTCTGTTACCCCGGCTGCTTTTCCTTGCACTTGTCTCCTGAGCTTCTCCAGGCTCTGAACTCTTTTCTCGGCCTCCTCTCTCTGTGAGGTCAGTTTCTGCAGAATATTCCTCAGTTTCTCCTTTTTCTTCTCAGAGGCCTCATTCAGAGTCTCCACCCGGTGTCCCCTGTGCTCTCCGGCCAGGCTGCAGGACACACAGATACAGGCCGCGTCCTCACAGCAGTAATACTCCAGGACCTTCTTGTGGACGGAGCATTTCCTGTTCTCCAGTGAAGTGGTGGGTTCAGTTAAGACGTGTTCTGCTGATTTGCTGTGTTTCTTTAAGTGTTTATCACACAGAGAAGCTTCACAATGTAGACATGTTTTAGCAGCCGGTACCGGAGAGTCACAGTAAGTACAGGGGATCCTGACCTCCTCCTGCTCTGGGTGAGTAGATCGGATATTCTCCGCGATGTTACGCAGCCTCAGGTTCCTTTTCAGTTCAGGTCTCACCCTGTATCTCTTTCTACATTCCGGACAGGAATATTCTCTCTCCTCCTGGTTGTCCCATGTTTTGGTGATACAGTCCTGGCAGTAGCTGTGTCCACACGTCAGGGTCACAGGATCCGTATAAATGTCCGTACAGATGGGGCAGGTCAGCTCGGCTCTCAGATCAGCAGACGCCATGGCTGGAAGCAGGGGGTGAAATAACCAGCAGAGTGATTCTTCTTTCAGACAGTTTGCTGGGCGGGTGTGTCCATAAATATGTGAATTTTA
This sequence comes from Leptobrachium leishanense, assembly GCA_009667805.1. Lineage (NCBI taxonomy): Eukaryota > Metazoa > Chordata > Amphibia > Anura > Megophryidae > Leptobrachium > Leptobrachium leishanense. The sequence continues at coordinate 25,661 of RXON01003227.1, forward strand.
GCTTCCTGTTGTGTTAACCCTTTCAGATCACAAGTACAGTCACCATTTAGTGCAGTAAAGTTAATGAACATTAATGAAGAAGCATTATCTGCACGAGGTGGGATTCCTTTATGGAAGCTTCAGGTATAAAACATTGTAACACATATAGAAGATCCTAAATAATGCTGACACATACATAGGGAGCGATTCCCTGTCAGATTGAGATACCCCCGAATCACGGTAAAGAAGCGGCACAGAGCGGGTATGAATACAAAATCCCTTTTACTTTGTAGAAGAGCATCATACAGGAGAGTAGGACGTGTCCCGATCCCTGATGCTCGTTCTGCTGCTCAGCATCATTCCTCCTCTCATGGTGTGTGCGGCGTCCTCCTCCGGCTGTGTCCGGATTTGTTTGGATGCTTACACATGTCCTATTGATATTCATGCCGCGTCTAGGTGTCTCTACTGATTGTGGATAAATTGTGTCATAAATCATCACATTTAACTATATCAAAGAGGGAACACTAGGGGCAGTGTCAGGCTTGTTGCCCTGTGTGGCTAGCTGTGACATCACTAAGCCAGCCTACTCTAGAGTGGTTACCTCATATGGTGACTCCCACTGGGAATAATAGTGTATACATTGTTGGTGGGAGGAATGCCACGCTGGTGGGGGGAGAAGACTGTAGTCCAACCTTGATTTGATTCAACCTGTAGTTCCAGGAAGAGATCAGGACTTTTGTGATTTTGCTTGGACCTGAGAGCACGTGGTTTGCCATATGCTGTGCATTTCAGGATTTGGTAACTGATTGTTGCTCTTGTTGATCCCTTTGTGCGTCACTTTACCTGTGCTGAGTCTTTGTGTTATCACAGTGTCCAGGGTTTAGTTTAATAATGTTTTAATGCCTTATCTTTCTGTTTATCCTTTTTATTCTTAAGTAAATCCTACCCATCACTGTGTGTTTGTCGTCACTCGCTTCTCAATCTCTCGCTATCGGCTGCTATTTACCTTTTATTTTAAAAATGATTTTTTCATTACAGCGTCTTACGCCGTGACGTTGCCTCACGGTTCTGGCGTCGCCGAGCAATGAAATCACATCTGCACCTATTTAGGATTAAATCTCACCCTGTCCTGATCCCTGAACTGTCTCTTTATACCTGGGAGCACGTGATCTATTTATGCTGATATTTTGTGTAGCGATCCTAGTGATTCTTTCACCAACACACACACTGACACACAACAATATACAGTACTGTAAACACAGGAGAAGATCCATGTGTCACACCCGACACACAACAATATACAGTACTGTAAACACAGGAGCAGGTCCATGTGTCACACCCGACACACAACAATATACAGTACTGTAAACACCGGAGCAGATCCATGTGTCACACCCGACACACAACAATATACAGTACTGTAAACACCGGAGCAGATCCATGTGTCACACCCGACACACAACAATATACAGTACTGTAAACACAGGAGCAGGTCCATGTGTCACACCCGACACACAACAATATACAGTACTGTAAACACCGGAGCAGATCCATGTGTCACACCCGACACACAACAATATACAGTACTGTAAACACAGGCGCAGATCCATGTGTCACACCCGACACACAACAATATACAGTACTGTAAACACAGGAGCAGATCCATGTGTCACACCCGACACACAACAATATACAGTACTGTAAACACAGGAGCAGGTCCATGTGTCACACCCGACACACAACAATATACAGTACTGTATACACAGGAGCAGATCCATGTGTCACACCCGACACACAACAATATACAGTACTGTAAACACAGGAGCAGATCCATGTGTCACACCCGACACACAACAATATACAGTACTGTAAACACAGGCACAGATCCATGTGTCACACCCGACACACAACAATATACAGTACTGTAAACACAGGAGCAGATCCATGTGTCACACCCGACACACAACAATATACAGTACTGTAAACACAGGGGCAGATCCATGTGTCACACCCGACACACAACAATATACAGTACTGTAAACACAGGAGCAGATCCATGTGTCACACCCGACACACAACAATATACAGTACTGTAAACACAGGCACAGATCCATGTGTCACACCCGACACACAACAATATACAGTACTGTAAACACAGGAGCAGATCCATGTGTCACACCCGACACACAACAATATACAGTACTGTAAACACAGGAGCAGATCCATGTGTCACACCCGACACACAACAATATACAGTACTGTAAACACAGGAGCAGATTCATGTGTCACACCCGACACACAACAATATACAGTACTGTAAACACAGGGGCAGATCCATGTGTCACACCCGACACACAACAATATACAGTACTGTAAACACAGGCGCAGATCCATGTGTCACACCCGACACACAACAATATACAGTACTGTAAACACCGGAGCAGATCCATGTGTCACACCCGACACACAACAATATACAGTACTGTAAACACAGGAGCAGATCCATGTGTCACACCCGACACACAACAATATACAGTACTGTAAACACAGGAGCAGGTCCATGTGTCACACCCGACACACAACAATATACAGTACTGTAAACACCGGAGCAGATCCATGTGTCACACCCGACACACAACAATATACAGTACTGTAAACACAGGAGCAGGTCCATGTGTCACACCCGACACACAACAATATACAGTACTGTAAACACCGGAGCAGATCCATGTGTCACACCCGACACACAACAATATACAGTACTGTAAACACAGGCGCAGATCCATGTGTCACACCCGACACACAACAATATACAGTACTGTAAACACAGGAGCAGATCCATGTGTCACACCCGACACACAACAATATACAGTACTGTAAACACAGGAGCAGGTCCATGTGTCACACCCGACACACAACAATATACAGTACTGTATACACAGGAGCAGATCCATGTGTCACACCCGACACACAACAATATACAGTACTGTAAACACAGGAGCAGATCCATGTGTCACACCCGACACACAACAATATACAGTACTGTATACACAGGAGCAGATCCATGTGTCACACCCGACACACAACAATATACAGTACTGTAAACACAGGGGCAGATCCATGTGTCACACCCGACACACAACAATATACAGTACTGTAAACACAGGAGCAGATCCATGTGTCACACCCGACACACAACAATATACAGTACTGTAAACACAGGCACAGATCCATGTGTCACACCCGACACACAACAATATACAGTACTGTAAACACAGGAGCAGATCCATGTGTCACACCCGACACACAACAATATACAGTACTGTAAACACAGGAGCAGATCCATGTGTCACACCCGACACACAACAATATACAGTACTGTAAACACAGGAGCAGATCCATGTGTCACACCCGACACACAACAATATACAGTACTGTAAACACAGGAGCAGATCCATGTGTCACACCCGACACACAACAATATACAGTACTGTAAACACAGGAGCAGATCCATGTGTCACACCCGACACACAACAATATACAGTACTGTAAACACAGGAGCAGATTCATGTGTCACACCCGACACACAACAATATACAGTACTGTAAACACAGGGGCAGATCCATGTGTCACACCCGACACACAACAATATACAGTACTGTAAACACAGGAGCAGATCCATGTTTCACACCCGACACACAACAATATACAGTACTGTAAACACAGGAGCAAATCCATGTGTCACCGCAATAAAACCCACAGTAATGTGCAGTGTGTATGAGTGCATCACAGAGCTCCGCGGAAATAAAACTCACAGTACTGTGCAGTGTGTGAGTGTATCAGCGCTCTACAGCAATAAAACTCACAGTACTGTGCGGTGTGTACAAACATTAATTAACAGTTGTTTTAACACCGTGGGGGCGATCAAGGTTTAGATAATTAATAATTAGTCATACAGGTTGCATGGCCCTGTGTATTGCTAGTGAGAACTTGTATCTTACATACATGGCTCCTGCACAGGTGACGTGGAGATACAGTTGCAAGAAAAAGTATGTGAACCCTTTGGGATTACGTGGAGTTTTGCATGAATTGGTCATAAAATGTGCTCTGATCTTCATCTAAGTCACAACAATTTGAAAAACACAGTCTGCTTAAAATAATACAGCACAGACATTATATGTTGTCATGTTTTTATTGAACAGAACATGTAAACATTCACAGTGCAGGGTGGAAAAAGTATGTGAACCTTTGGACTTAATAACTGGTTGACCCTCCTTTGGCAGCAATAACCTCAACCAAACGTTTCCTGTAGTTGCAGATCAGACCTGCACAACGATCTGGAGTAATTTTGGACCACTCCTCTTCACAAAACTGTTACAGTGTAGCAATATTCTTGGGATGTCTGGTGTGAATCGCTCTCTTAAGGTCATGCCACAGCATCTCAATCGGGTTGAGGTCAGGACTCTGACTGGGCCAGAGTTTGACCATCCCAATGCGACCAAACATGACTATGTGCAATGTACAGCGTAAAAGTAAAACTGTGTATTTTTCTAAATTTTGTTTAACATTGTGTATTGGAGGATAAAAAGTGAAAAGGCTCAGAAGCAAAGGGGTTAACTTCTATGTATCAAACCTCTGGATTTAACGTGAAAAGTCTATTTCCTGGATACACTCAAAATATGTAAACTTCTATAGTGTGTATACTGTATGTCCAAACCTGTGTGTGTATCTGTGTATATATGGATGTGTATATAGCTGTGTATGTGTCAATGAGTGTGTGTCTGTATACAGCTGTGTGTGAGTGTGTACCTGGGTGCATATCTCCCAAATGTCTCTGCTTTTAAAGGACAGTCCCTATTTTGGGCCCAAATTCCCCTTTTTTTCCTAAAATTTCTCCTTTTAGGCGCTCCCCAATATATTCAGAGAGTGCAGGTGTATAACAGAGCTGCACAGCAATAAAACTCCCAGCAATGAGTCTGTAAACCATTGTTTCCCAAACCTGTCCTCAGGAGCCGCTGACAGGCTCCCTAAATGGTGTCTGTGTGTGTGTGTGTGTCATGTGTGTGTGTGTATGTATGTGTGTGTATGTGTCTGTGTCTGTGTGTGTCTGTGTGTGTGTTTGTGTGTGTGTCTGTGTGTGTTTGTGTGTGTGTGTGTGTGTGTGTCTGTCTGTGTGTATGTGTGTGTGTGTGTGTGTGTGTGTCTGTGTGTATGTGTGTGTATGTGTGTGTATGTGTGTGTATACAGTGAGGGGGATGATTTGACCCCCTGCTGATTCTGTTCTTTACCCACTGAATCATTTAACGGTTTATTGTAACAGTGAGAGACAGAAAAACCACAAAAACATCCAGAAAAACACATTTCAAAAAAGTTCTGAATTGATTTGCATTTTAATGAGTGAAATCGATCAATCAGCTGATTTCTGGCTCCAGGTGTCTCTTATAGAGATAACGAGCAGAGATTAGGAGCCCACGCTCTCTTAAAGGGACAGCTCCTAATCTCAGCGTGTTACCTGTATAAAAGACACCTGTCCACACAAGCAATCAGATTCCAAACTCTCCACCATGGCCAAGACCAATGAGCTGTCCAAGGGTGTCAGGGACAAGATTGTAGACCTACACAAGGCTGGAATGGGCTACAAGACCATCGCCGAGCAGCTTGGTGAGAAGGGGACAACAGATGGTGGGATTATTGGCAAATGGAAGAAACACAAAGTAACTGTCAGTCTCCCTCGGTCTGGGGCTCCATGCAAGATCTCACCTCGTGGAGCTTCAATGATCATGAGAACGGTGAGGAATTAGCCCAGAACTACACAGGAGCATCTTGTCAATGATCTCAAGGCAGCTGTGACCAGAGTCACCAAGAAAACTATTGGTAACCCACTGCGCCGTGAAGGACTGAAATCCTGCAAGGTGTCGCTGCTCAAGAAAGCGCATGTACAGGCACGTCTGAAGTTTCCTAAAGAACATCTGAATGATTCAGAGGAGAACTGCGTGAAAGTGTTGTGGTCAGATGAGACCAAAATCGAGCTCTTTGGCATCAACTCAACTCGCTGTGTTTGGAGGAGGAGGAGGAGGAGGAATGCGGCCTATGACCCCAAGATCACCATCCCAACCGCCAAACATGGAGGTGGAAACATTATGCTTTGGGGGTGTTTTTCTGCTAAGGGGACAGGACAACTTCACCGCATCAAAGGGACGATGGACGGGGCCATGTACCATCAAATCTTGGGTGGGAACCTCCTTCTCTCAGCCAGGGCATTGAAAATGGGTCGTGAATGTGTATTCCAGCATCACAATGACCCAAAACACTCAGCCAAGGCAACAAAGGAGTGGCTCAAGAAGAAGCACATTAAGGTCCTGGAGTGGGCTTGTCAGTCTACAAACCTTCATCCCATAGAAAATCTGTGGAGGAGCTGAAGGTTGGAGTTGCCAAACGTCAGCCTCGAACCTTAATGACTTGGAGAGGATCTGCAAAGAGGAGCGGGACAAAATTGGCGAAAAATACCAGCAAATACGGTGCTCTTCGGCGGCCGTGAAATTCCCCATAAAGAAGCAATGGTTAATCTATTCACAGACGCCGAACAGCAGAGAAATGTCAGTGAAATGCCCTGATTTCCGGTGGTTTCATTCGGCAGGTTTAATTAGGTGAATCCCATAGGTTTCAATGTAAAAAAAATCTCTGTTGTTTCTCTTAATTATTTATTCAACTTTTTATTCTTTTCATTTGCAGCAAAAAGTCTCTTTATTAATTATTTTAGGGTTTTTTACGAATTTTCGCCAAAAATTTTTATATCAATTTTTTTTCAAGGCTTTTTTTATTCTGTAACAGACCTTTTTATTGTTATTCATAGCATCTTATATCATTTCATATATTATTTTTTTTAAATGCCTTTAATTTTTTTTATCTACTAATGTCTCTGCTTTAATGTTATTGTCTTTCTAGGCTTTTTAGGCTCATAATCAGTGCACGTAAATCATGTGATCATACATGACACCTTAATAGTAGGGGCATCAATATTCCTATATTTAGTAATTAGTCGTCACTCTGATAATCGCTGATTGGTTTTCAAGGCTTTTATAGGACCATATTTTGGCCATGTTTCCACTTTAAGTCCCATCTTGAGGCTCAACTCTATAATATTAGATTTGGACGCCCATATAATTGCACTTATCTTATTCTGTATATGAGGCCCGATTGGTTGTATGAAGAGGTTACTGTATGAGGCGGTATGGGGCGACCATATTGACACGGCCGAATGAAAACACGTATGGCGATGAGGACGTATGATGACGAGGACTTTAAAAAATCACAGAGACGAGGATGGTCCTTAACAATCATGAAAGAAATCTAAAGCGTGCGCATGCGCAGAAGATAGAGGAGGAGGAGCTGAACCCACGTGTTGCGATGTCGAGGAACCCACGTGATGCAGAAGAACGGACGCGCACCGTTTGGAAGAGTGAACGACTCACTATAAAGACGCACACAGCGATCGAAGGAGGACATATCCCACTGAGGAAGCTAGCAGTCCGCTGGCGAAACGCGTTTGGGTGCTTTTGCTCTTATTATCTTTTTATGTGTTATTTAATGAATAGTTCGGCTGCTGCACATACCTGTCCCTGGTATTTGTGAAGGGGAGGTTTGAGCGAGGCAGAGGTTTCCTGGCCGCCTTTTCCCCTAAGTGACAACTCTTCAGGAGGACGACCCTGCAGGAGCGAGGAGATCCACCGGAGAGAGGAGCAGCCGGAGAAGCAGAGGGGTCGCCTTTACGGACCCACAAGCTGACTTCTTGATCCTGAACACGGAAGCTCCCGACCGCGTGAATGGGGCCTTTTATATATCTTATATATGTGGTTTATACAATATTCACACTATCTGCTGTATATTCTCTCTGAGGTAAAACCACACAGGATACTGGAGGAATGGAACACAAGAAGAACCTTCTGGAAGAAACTTCAGGACAACATTATTACCTGATAATTAGGAACTGAATTGAGAGACGGGTGTGGACGCTGTGAGCCCTATTACGATCCTAACGCAAAAACGCTCGCGCAGCGCGTGAATTTTTGCGTCAGCGTTAAGCGTTTACGCGCGTAAATCAACGCTGGTATTACAATCCTCGTGCATTTTTTTCATCCATCAAAAAATAACGAGCGTAAAACGGACGCATTAGCATTAACGTTGCGCGCAGAAATAATTTTTACGTGTCCTATCTTGGCTCGGGTTTGCGGAGTTTTACCAGTTTAATGAATAAGTGCAGCCATTGTGTTACACATGGACTACGAGATGTTTCTGTCAGCGGAGAATACTCGGATTTTAAGCTGTGATTTCCTGTGCCGCGTATCTTTATGTATCTGTATGTATCTTTATGTGTCTTTATGTATCTGTGTGTATCTTTATGTATGTGTATGTATCTTTATGTATCAGTATGTAGCTTTATGTATCTTTATGTATCAGTATGTATCTTTATGTATCTGTATGTATCTTTATGTATCTGTATGTATCTGTATGTATGTGTATGTATCTTTATGTATCTGTATGTATCTTTAGGTATCAGTATGTATCTTTATGTATCTGTATGTGTCTTTATGTATCTGTATGTATCTTTATGTATCTGTGTGTATGTGTCTTTATGTATCTGTATGTATCTGTATGTATCTGTATGTATGTGTAGGTATAGTTATATGGGGGGGGGGGGAGAGAAAAAAATTCAATTTGGGGATTTGCCAAGGGTTTTTTTTCCCCTCCGAAAGAAGCTTTGTGCTTCCACTACTCTAAAACCAGCAACCCAGGTGAGGATATATATATATATATTAATCATTTTGCAAAGTGCAGGGCCCTTCTTAACTCTGGTGTTGTTGTGGCCCCTGGGGGACCCTGTGTCAGTGTATGATCATTTTCATGCGGGATGATGTGAATGAGAGGATATGTTTCACTCCGGCTGTCAGACCCATGGGAATTACAAAGAGCGATGCCAGTAAATATGAGTCGTGTAAAGTGATGGATCCCATTTATCAAGCTCAGCATCATCATTAAATAGAAAATGTAAACACACCAAAACACGGAGGTTGCTGTAAATCTGTAGTGAAAGAACATTAATAAATCACACACTGATACCGAGGAGCAGTAACATTGATTATGACCAGTTAATTGAGTAACATTACTAGAGACCAGTAATTGTGGCTACACTTAATTAGGTGTCGCTGCCGAACAGCAACGAACCACTTACTGCCAACTCAATCACAGCACTGAAGAGACCAGTTACTAGTGCACAATATTTCGGTTTAAATGCCAGTTGAGTCGGTAACAGATAGCACTGAATTAGCTGAACTAGCAGTAACCAGGGCCGGTTTAACATAGGGGCAGATGGAGCAGCAGCTCCAGGCCCATGCCTCAGAATAGGCCCAGAGAAAAAATAACAATGTCTGCATTGATGGACATTTGGACCTCATTATCTCCAACACCATAGCAGCTACAGGGTCATGTGAGGTATCACTGGAAAGGCCAGAGCATGACATTTTCAATGATACCAGACACGACCAGGTTTTATGTAACAATAAAAATAAAATAATAAATATTTATGTATTTTTTTCTTTCTAACACAGCAATACTTTACACTTTTCAATTATAAAGTGGACAATGATGCTGCACTAACTCACCCTCTCAGGTGGGGAGGGGATGGCACGATCAGTTATTATGAATTGTTACACCAAAAACCTAAACCCCCGCACTGCAGCAAAGTGCACTGGGAGGGACGTTGGAACCCTGCGTCACTAATCTTTACACCTCACAAAGTCAAGGGAGGTGTCATTGGACAGGTCAGCGTCTGGCCTTTACATTAATACCAAACATGACCATGTAAAATCTAAAAGAAAGGAAAAGCAAAAAAACCTTTTTATCTACTTATTTTTAGTTCCAATGCGATGGTATTGTCCATTTGTCAGGTATAAAATGAGCAACACCACTGCCGTTACTCACCTTCTCATTTCCCACGCTGGGAGCAAGATCAGGGTTTTATACATAACCATATTATTCATAAAACACCTTCCTCCAAAACACAAGGGAAATATTTCATTTTTTTGGTTAAAATTGTAGATTTTCTCAGTAAATGCAGTAACAGGTTCCCATTTCACTTCTTTTAACAAGAATTCCCTATAGAATATATAACCACAAAGGTTTGGATGATAAAGTGTGAAAAAATTATTTTACTCGCTGTAACTGATTGAAATGTGAATGTAAATGTCCTCACACAGTATCTGCCTGGATAGATATACCGTATCTGCGCTATTAAATAACCGAAAATAGACTTTCATTTCACTCAATTCCAAAAAAAAGCCACCAAAAGCTTCAACTCCAGCCCCATAGAGATCTTAATCCAGCCCCAGAGAGATCTTAATCCGGCCCCAGAGAGATCTTAATCCGGCCCCAGAGAGATCTTAATACGGCCCCAGAGAGATCTTAATCCGGCCCCAGAGAGATCTTAATCCGGCCCCAGAGAGATCTTAATCCGGCCCCAGAGAGATCTTAATCCAGCCCCAGAGAGATCTTAATCCAGCCCCATAGAGATCTTAATCCGGCCCCATAGAGATCTTAATCCAGCCCCAGAGAGATCTTAATCCGGCCCCAGAGCGATCTTAATCCGGCTCCATAGAGATCTTAATCTGGCCCCAGAGAGATCTTAATCCAGCCCCATAGAGATCTTAATTCAGCCCCAGAGAGATCTTAATCCAGCCCCAGAGAGATCTTAATCCGGCCCCAGAGAGATCTTAATCCGGCCCCAGAGAGATCTTAATCCGGCCCCATAGAGATCTTAATCCGGCCCTGGCAGTAACATGTGATTGTTGACCTCGGCACCTCCTCCTGAGGCTCTAATCGCTAGGAGTGCCCAGACAGTTTAAATGATATATAAATATGGAGCAATTTGCAGAGCATGGGCGTCCACAGGTTGGGGCAAGGGGGGGCACGTGCCCCCCCTGGAGCCGTGGAAGCAAATCCTTAAATTCCTTAAATTCGCGGCGCTGCACGTGGCCTGCCTCAGCCTGCACTATTTGTTTTTAAAGCAGGCAGGGTCGGCGGCCGCGACGCATGTGCGTAATGCTCCCTCCGCACGCCTGAGACCACGTGTGTGTGGGCGCTGCCGCGGACCCGCGGTCAGGGAGACAGAGTGGTGGGAAGGAATCGGGATTAATGCGCCGGCGGTGGCGCGTGCTGGAAACCCAAGGCTCTTCTTCCCCTCGCTCGTCCCCCTCACTCACCGCGCGGCACCACACCATCCAGCCTGCCTGACTCTGAGAGCCTGCAGGCGGCCAGGCAGGTGAGTCAGCATCTTCCACAGGTTCCTGCCCCCTGCGGCCTCTGGGTGTCAGTCCAGCCCCTGCGGTCCACTCTCCCCTCCAGGCAGCATCCAGGCAGAGCTGGGCAGGCTGAGGCTCCCTGCCCTGCGGCCTCCCTCATCCTGGCAGCTGCGGCCTCCAACATCCAGGCAGCGGCTCCGGCATCCATCCCGGCCCCGGCTTCCCTCCTGCATCCAGGCAGATTCAAGCAGCCCTGCCCTGTGGCCTCCGACGTCCAGCCAGGCAGCTGCGGCCTCCGGTCGAACGTCTGGCCTGCGGGCTGCGGCCTCCCCTCCAGGCAGCATCCAGATTCCAGGCAGCATCTGATCCAGGAGAGGACAGTCCAGCCTGCCAGTGAGTGACCTCAGGCTCTCCACTGAGTGACCTGCCCATCATCAGGCATCACTATCAGCCAGCTGAGCAGCTGCCTGCAGACTGCAGTGTGTCACACTCACAACTCAAGTCATCACAGACATTCACACGCTATGTGGGCCGCGGCGGGCGGCATTTATTTATATATTTAATGAATGAATCTGGATGGATTAATTGGTGGTGGTGACTGAGTGTGCAGTCAGTAATCAGAGGCGCGTTCAGTTCCTCAGCAGCTGCTGAATTGTTTCATTGCAGCAGTTCAGTTTGCTGCAGCCGTCTCACTGAACGCTTTGGCTGTGAATACGGAAGTGAAAGGGCAGAGGATCGCTTGATGAAAGGTGCTGTTTCTGCAATATCCACTTTTGTCCATTTTATTACCACTTTAGTGTTAATGTTTACCATGTTCCAATAAAGATTTAGTGTTTTAATCCAACAAAACCTCAAACTGAACTTTTCCTTATTGGATTATTTGCTGCGTGGAGGCGGCCATCTTTCCCACGTCACACTCAGCTAACCCCGCAGCACCTCTCGACTTGGCTGCAAGTGCTATGTTAGCAGTGCTGAGCGCTGAGCCACATCATAGCGTTCAGTGCCAAGTTGCTAACTTAGCACTTGCAGCTGCTGAGCAACTGAACGCACCTCGTGCACGTCCCGCCACTGTATTGTGTTGGTGTTTCTATGCTAGGTGGAATGTTTCGGCTCCTCCTGTTGACCTACTGTGCGTGTGTGCGCAGTGTGTGCGCAGTGTGTGTGCAGTGTGTGCGCAGTGTGTGTGCGGTGTGTGTGCAGTGTGTGTGCAGTGTGTGTGCGGTGTGTGTGCAGTGTGTGCAGTGTGTGCGCAGTGTGTGTGCGGTGTGTGCGCAGTGTGTGTGCGCAGTGTGTGCGTGTGTGCGCAGTGTGTGCGCAGTGTGTGCGCAGTGTGTGCGCAGTGTGTGCGCAGTGCTCCGTCAGCAATATATAGAGTAGTAGCGTCTCGCTATGTGTACATTTCTGGGCCCGATGCCTTTAGTTGCATTAAGCTGTTAATACAAACCATTCCATGAGCAAAGAATAGAAACAAAATCCATGTTATAAAAGCTGAATAAAACTCTGAAATCCTCAACAACAAAAAACCAATCCATTATCCAGCCCTGAAGGGCCTACATTTGGTGTGTCTGTGTGTACAGTGTTTCTTTGGCTAATCCCACATCATCACAGCTTTATTTTTTCCAGGGGGGCCATTCACTATGGTGGCCTACGTGACCTGGGGGGCGGGTACACTACGCCAATAGCTGTCTGTCGGTGTGACTGAGCCGGTGTTAAAGACGCCGCTTTTCAGAGATTGCTGTTCTCAGTGTATTTGTGTCTTGCAGTTCAGTGTCTTAGAGGAGCACAGGCAGTAGCGTGGGGGGGCAGGGGGTGCATTTTATTGCTGTGTGTATTGTGTGATAGGCTCATACCACACTTTGTAACTATGTAACAGACGGACAAGCCCCCCGGCCCACCCGGCAGAGCACAGCAAGGAGCAGAGACGCTCTGGCCCCCATTACAAGTGTAGCCCCCCCTCTCTGCATTAAAGGTAAGGAGAGGGGGCAAAATGCTTTTCATTTATTAAATGATTTATGTAGGGAGGGGGCGGTGTGTGTACATATATATTTGTGTGCAGGGAGGGTGTGTGTGTACATATATATTTGTGTGCAGGGAGGGTGTGTGTGTACATATATATTTGTGTGCAGGGAGGGTGTGTGTGTACATATATATTTGTGTGCACGTAGGGTGTGTGTGTATATATATATATTTGTGTTTGGAGGGGGGGCTCACTGGGGTGTGTGTGTATGTATGTTTTGGGAGGGGGGCCTGGTGTGTGCCAGTATCTGTGGGGGGGGTCATGGTTTCTGTATACAGAGCTGTCTTTGTATATCTGTCTGTCCTACCCATTGTACAGCGCTGCAGAATATGCCGGCGCTTTATAGAAACGCACTTCTATCATTTAAACGTTAAAATGACTTTCCGATTATCAGAATCGCTGTAACTATTCTGATAAGCGATTATTATGGATTAGTTGTTGCAGCCCTACAAAGGACATGAAATGGGGGGGTCCGTGCAATGGACTTAAAATGGGCACAGATTCAGGTTGTTAAAAAGGGGTGAGGACAGAGTAACACAAGTAGGGGAAAGGGATACGGGCAGAGCAGGACGGCTTCATGTTGGGAATGTTTACTCTTTCTTTTTAGAAATGGATATTCGCACATTTTTCTCAAAAAGAGAATTGGATGATCTAGAACCTGATAAGGAAGCAAGAGAAGAATGTGGGAACAGGAGGCAGAAGCTGCATAAGAAGTTCTGCAGATCCAGTTTCAGCTCCAACAGAATGTAGCCGGCATCTTGATACTCCTGTAAATGATATTGGATTGGATGTTAATTCATCATAAAAGCGAAACAGATGATCTTCGATACAATCTTTTAATAAATGCATATAAACCACCAGAGAATTAGGACTTCAAGAAGGATTCTAGTGGAGCACGTTGTTTCCGTTGGGTGTGGATAAGTCAATATTCTCCATGGCTTAGCGACTCTCCACATCTGAAAGGTGCAATTTGCAAGTATTGCAGAGTTTTTCCCCAGCCAGTTCGTCGGGGACACAAGGAGCTCTCATCACTTTGCCTTTTACTAGATATAAAGGTTTTCATGAAGCTGCACGCAAACATATTTTAACATCATGGCATAATGACTTCTCTATCACGGTGGAGGGTATCACCATCTCCCCATCAAACCAAGTTCGCTGTCTTGGAGTTACACTTGACTCTGCTCTTTCCTTCATCCCCCACATCAAGTCTCTTTCCTCCTCCTGCGATATCAACTGCGTAATATTTACAGAATTCGGCCATTTCTTACCGCTGTCACCACAAAACAACTCATACACGCCCTGGTAATCTCCCGACTCGACTATTGCAATAATCTCTTATCTGGCCTCCCTCTGTCCCGCCTCTCCCCCCTACAATCCATACTGAACGCCTCCGCCAGGCTAATTCACCTCACCCGCCGCTCTGTCTCTGCCGCTCCCCTCTGCGAGTCCCTTCACTGGCTCCCCATCCACTGCAGAATTAAGTTCAAAATCCTTATCCTTACCTACAAAACCCTCACTAACTCAGCTCCCCACTACCTGTCCTCACTAATCACCAAATACACCCGGCCCGCTCCCTAAGGTCAAACAGTGACCTGCGCCTAGCTTCTCCCCGCATCACCTCTTCCCATGATAGACTGCAGGATTTCTCACGCGCAGCCCCCACTCTCTGGAACGCTCTCCCTCGTGCTGTCAGACTTTCCCCTAACTTCTCTTCCTTCAAACGCTCCCTGAAAACATTCCTATTTAGGGAAGCGACCACCCAACTCACTGACGCAACCATCAATCACTCTCACCTTACAGTCCTCTCCTCCTGTTTCCAACCCCAACCCTCCCAGATTGTGAGTTCCTACGGGAATAGGGCCTCATCTCCTCCTGTACTGTTTGTCAAATGTTGTTCAATGTATTGTAACCCTGTCTGTATTGTGCTTATTGTACAGCGCTGCGGAATATGCTGGCGCTTTATAAATTAATAATAATAATAATAATAATAATAATAAAAATGCACAAATGGAGGCAACTCACTTTTTGGAGATGAGAAAGAATGCGGAAACAAGTATTGTTTGCCAGATAGACAGCTCGGTGAAGCGGCAAGTTGAAGAAAATGGAAGAAAGCTGTTTGCGATTCTGTCCACGATCTTATTCTGTGGCCCTCGTGACATCGCTTTACGTGGAAAAAAAAGCACAACTGGAAATGGTCAAAGTCTGCACCAATTTGGGATTGAAGCAGGAGATGTGGTCCTAAAGAATCATCTGGAAAATGCCCCAGTTAATGCACGGTATACATGGGTTGGTGTAGAAAACGAATTGATTGCATTATCTGAGGAAATACTAAGAGAAGATATAGTTTCTTTAGTCAATGAGTCAAATGGTTTTTCAGTCATTGCTGATGAAAGTGCCGACATATCTGGAAAGGAACAGCTGTCAATTGGTGTTGGTTTTGTAGACACAAGTAGCTCCACAGCTGTCATTAAAGAAGAATTTCTCGGATTTGCAACCTTAAAAGAAATGGATGTTACTTCAATTGCAAATCTGATTCTGAATACATGCTCTAAATGTGGATTAAACTTAGAAAAGCTCTATGGGCGAGGATATGATGGGTGCTCTACAATGGCTGGAAAGGAAGGTGCTGTTCAAGCCATAATAAAGAGAAAATACCCTAAAGCTGCCTTTGCTCACTGCGCTTCACATAAATTGAATTTGCTTGTAAATGACTTGAATGCTGTTACTGATATTGGGAACTTGTACTGGCACAATTAAAGCTTTCATCATGTTTATCCGAGAGAGTCCAAAAAGCAGAGCTCTCATCCCCGATGTCCCATTGCTGAGTGAAACACGGTGGCAGCAAAATATAAGAGCATTAGAACTTTTATCTCTAACTTTGAAGAAATCTTCCAGCAATTAAGCTTGTGGTCACTACAGCATCTGGTAAGACACGTCAGGACGCATACCAGCTGCAATCTTCTTCAAGCACAATCAGCTTTCTCTTTTCTTTGAACATTATTGCAAACTACTCCTCGAGATTATAATCTGTAAGCCGGGCTCTCCAAGCTGTTCAATTGGATATTCTCAAGGTCTGGGATCATGTGCAAGACCTTTTGACCATTTTCCGTGGTCATAGAGAAAGAGCAGAAGAACAGTTTAAGGAGATATTTACAAAAGTCCAAACAATGGCAGAAAAATGAAACATGGAACTTTCTGTTCCCAGACAGTGCGGCCGGCAAGTATTTGGTTTAATGTTGGTTGCTCGTCAGTAGAAGAATACTATGGCCAATCTATCTATGTACCGTACTTGGACTCTCTTATCTCATCTTTAGAAAGTCGGTTTGGCAATGAAAATAAGAAAAATTCCAGCCTGTTTTCACTCGATCCAAAACACCTGGTGAAAATGTCACTTGAGCGATACAAATGGCAGATTCCAAACATCAGTGACATTTACAGCATTGAAAATCTGGAAGCTGAAGCAATGACATGGTATGAGATCTGGTCACCAAAGGATGAACAGTTTGACAATGGATTTTTAGATTTGTTAAACCACACAGATTTATTTCCATCAGTTCGGCGAGCGATTCTTATTGCTCTCACATTACCAGTGACTACTTGCACAGTGGAAAGATCTTTCAGCACTATGAGAAGGGTGGAAACATGGTTGAGGTCTCCAATGGCTGTTGAGCGCTTCTCAGGTTTGTGCATGACGAGTATACATCGAGTACAAATTGAGGAGAACAAACAACAGCTGATTGGAAAAGTAATTAATAAATTTGCACAAGACCCCAGACGTTTCCAGTTCCTTTTCCGAGATTAGTTACCAGTGAACAAGAATTCTAAAACACTACTCCTAGAACAATGGGATTTGATAAAGTGTTGATGTTGTTAACCTAAACAGTTATTCAGTTAATGTTTACATCTTGTGTTTCCCAATTTGAATGAATATATTAATATTATTTTTCTATATTTAAGTTAATAAAGTTTGTCATATATTTTACGTTGCATTCACTTGTGTATAGTAACACCAGTTACAGATTCTCTGTAATAAAACAAACCCTTTAGTGCCTTGATCCTGGGTGTGTGACTAGTGCGATGCATTGAATGGTGTTAACAGACTCAGATCAGACACTTACACCTTGATTCTTCTATTAGACTTGCATCATGTTTCGCAGCCTCTGTATTACTACACTTTATTTTATGACTGTCCCCTTCGTGACATTGTCAAAAGGGCAGAATATGGATGCCATTAAAATTTTGCCCCCCCCCTGTAAAAATTTCTGCGGACGCCCATGTTGCAGAGCATTTACAGCAACGAACTATGCAGTAATCCCTAATTAGAAAGAATTCTGCTCGGCAGACACGTAATATTTAGAAGAGGATTTAATCAGCGGGATGAAAATTAAGCCGTAAAATGAACTGCATATAATGTCAATAAATTCAGCGGCAAGACAAAAAGTCAGAGGAGATATACAGGGTTATCCAAAGAGATCCGAATGGCTGGAGAAAGGGAACCGAACGCTGAAAATCAGCGTTCGGTTACCTTTCCTGGCCATTTGGCTATCCAGAGAGCAGGCAATTCCCCAAATCCTGGCGAATTGCCTGCACATACAGTGCCTGTTCGGTGCCTGTTCGAGGGCAGTGAAATCCCCATAAAAAAGCACTGCTTCGTCTATTCAGAGAACACAAACCAGCAGTGAAAGGTTCCCGAAATGCCCTGCCATTCGGTGGTTTAATTCGGCAGGTTTATTCAGGAGAATCCCATAGGCTTCAATGTTAAAAATATTCCCGTTTTAATTCAATATTTAATAAACCGTTCATTATAAAATTCTGAAGTAAAGAGTCTCTTTATTTATAGATTTTTTTAGGATATTTTAAGCATTTTTCAGGATTTTCTTTTTTTTTTAACTTTACTTCTTTTTTCTGTAACAGCCCTTTTTATTATCATTCATTGGATTTTAATGTAAATTTCAGACATTTTCGCTCAGTAGTTTCTTTGCAAACAGCGTTTCACTTTTTAAACATTCAAGCAAACTGTTTTTTTAATTTATTCACTTCATTCGTCTGCGGTGTCGGCTTTTTCCGGAGGCTTTCGCTGCGTGTGATCGGCTCCTGCTCGGGTTTTTTCCGGTGTTTTCGGCGGGTTAATCCAGATGTTTTTGCTGGTTTTCGGCGTGCATTCGCCGGGTTTTGCGGTTAGTTTTCGGCGGGTTTGCGGCAGCCTTTCCCTGCAATTCGGGGACCCTGTGGTGCTTGCTGAATACACCGCAGGGTCGCCGAAATGGGATCGGCAAAACGAACCAAATTGAAGAGAACGAAAAGTCACTGAACGTGCGGTGACTTTTCGATTCTCTTTGAATAACCCTGTTGGTTTGTTAATAGCAGTAAATCTAAGTTATTGATAACCTCCTCTGCCGAACCTGAACCTCTAATCACTCACAGCCCAAACAGGTGAATTGATTAGAAGGTGTCGGGTAAATGCCGAGCGTAACAGCAATATATATATAATGCAGTGATCCCTTGTTTAGAAAGAATTCCATTCAGTAAGAATATAATATTGAAAGCAGGAATTTAAAGCGTATGATAAAACTTAGAGGGTAAAATATGCTGCATATGTTGTCGATTAGCTCAGCGGCAAAACCCTATAGCCAGAGAAAATCTGTCCAATTCAGGATACAATGAGTGAACAATACTGCCGTCTGAGAATTGACAAGCACAATAATCTCACCTTACGTTTCTGCGCCTGTCAAACTCAATCTGCGTATATATGCTGCAGCAATAATAAACAAACTTCTCCATTTTATTGTTTGGGTATGTGTAGAATGTGTAACTATACGTTGCTGCGTATTTTTTTTCCGGGCTGGTGTATTTGGGTTCGGCCAGGACGTTCAGATTTGCCGTTAACATCAGCTTTTAGGAGTCGTTAAAATTATGCGCGCAAAGGCTGTGCGTTAAAAACTGTGCATAGATTGTAATACCATCCGCGTACCAGCGCACAAACGCATTTACACTCACAATGTTAAGTATAGGACGCGCGCATTACAGTACGCTCGCATAGGGTTCGCGCGGGTTCCCCCGTGTTAGACGACTGCGCGCGTTTGTTGCACTGACAATGTAATACGACGTTCTGCACAAAGGGTTTTACTCCTCACGTTAATGCGTTTTTGCGAAGATTGTAATGTAGCCCCTAGAATCTCAACACAAGTTTCATGGTGTTGTGGTCATGATGATTTCTAGACACTAGGTGGCGACAGAGCCCAGAGAATATGATTTAAATTGCTATTTGTCATTAATAAGGTTTTTTATCTGGATCTATGCACATCTATACAATAAAACAGTAAGGGCTGGCATGTCCGTTGCCAAAAAACCCTTCTGCGCATGCGCGCGCAACCTGCGGCAGTTGGCTGAGTGCGTATCCACCAGCTGCGGCACGCGCACAGCCGGCGTGCGCGAGGGACAAAACAAATCCGATCCATTGGAGAGGCGCACAGCACAGCACAGCACAACGCCTCTCCAATGGATCTGATTTGTTTTGTGCATCTCCTCCATGCCCGGCCTGCCAGCCATATTACCAGTCTGCCATGCACAATACCAGTCTGCCAGCCATATTACCAGTCTGCCAGCCATATTACCAGTCTGCCATGCACAATACCAGTCTGCCAGCCATATTACCAGTCTGCCAGCCATATTACCAGTTCGCCAGCCATATTACCAGTCTGCCATGCACAATGCCAGTCTGCCAGCCATAATGCCAGTCTGCCAGCCATATTACCAGTCTACCATGCACAATATCAGTCTGCCATGCACAATACCAGTCTGCCATGCATAATACCAGTTTGCCATGCACAATACCAGTCTGCCAGTCATATTACCAGTCTCCCATACACAAAACCAGTCTGCCAGCCATATTACCAGTCTGCCATGCACAATACCAGTCTGCCAGACATATTACCAGTTCGCCAGCCATATTACCAGTCTGCCATGCACAATACCAGTCTGCCTAAGGTCAAACAGTGACCTGCGCCTAGCTTCTCCCCGCATCACCTCTTCCCATGATAGACTGCAGGATTTCTCACGCGCAGCCCCCACTCTCTGGAACGCTCTCCCTCGTGCTGTCAGACTTTCCCCTAACTTCTCTTCCTTCAAACGCTCCCTGAAAACATTCCTATTTAGGGAAGCCGACCCCCCGACTCACTGACGCAACCATCAATCACTCTCACCTTACAGTCCTCTCCTCCTGTTTCCAACCCCAACCCTCCCAGATTGTGAGTTCCTACGGGAATAGGGCCCTCATCTCCTCCTGTACTGTTTGTCAAATGTTGTTCAATGTATTGTAACCCTGTCTATACTGTGCTTATTGTACAGCGCTGCGGAATATGCTGGCGCTTTATAAATAAAGAATAATAGTAATAATAAATAATAATTACCAGTTCGCCAGCCATATTACCAGTCTGCCATGCACAATACCAGTCTGCCAGCCATATTACCAGTCTGCCATGCACAATACCAGTCTGCCAGCCATATTACCAGTCTGCCATGCACAATACCAGTCTGCCAGCCATATTACCAGTCTGCCATGCACAATACCAGTCTGCCAGCCATATTACCAGTCTGCCATGCACAATTCCAGTCTGCCAGACATATTACCAGTCTGCCATGCACAATTCCAGTCTGCCAGACATATTACCAGTTCGCCAGCCATATTACCAGTTTGCCAGCCATATTACCAGTCTGCCATGCACAATGCCAGTCTGCCAGCCATAATGCCAGTCTGCCATGCATAATACCAGTGTCTCATAATACCAGTGTGCCTAAATACCAGCCTGACATGCCATGCATACCAAGTGCCATTAAATATACGCATAATGTATACGCTACAAAAAAAATGCCTGTCCAAGCCCAACACAATCTAAGGGGCCCCCGTGAGCTTACAATCTAAGGGGCCCCATGAGCTTACAATCTAAGGGGTCCCACGGGTTTACAATCTGAGGGTCCGGTTCCCGTGAGCTTACACTCTAAGAGGGAAGAGGAACCTGCTCTAATATATAAATGCCTTTGTAATGCGCTGTCAGCTGCGCGCGCCCATCACTGCTGCTCAGTCAGCCCTCCTGTTGCGGATGGGATGGCGATGGACGCGTTACAAACGTATTTATATAGAGAGATACTCTTGGATAGGACATTGAAAAAAAAAATATGTGGACGTGAATTCTGACCTGGCGACAACAACAATAGACTGCCCTCTGGGCCGGCTTTCCACCTAGTTGTATGTATAACTTTATATCACGTGCAAAGTAACAGCAGACTTTCCAATCACACAGCACTTTGCAGGAATATCTGCGCATTGCTTAGACATGTCACGTCCTGGGTCTCAGGCGCCCCCTCTGGCTTCTATGGATATTGCATCCAAGTCCTGGACCTTTGGTTCACGTTCTAGCCAGGACCTCACCTGGACTTCAATAGTTTATGTGGACTCTGTATATAAGCAGGCATCGCCCTAAGAAGGGCGCTGCCTCATTTTGGTATTCACTCTGATCCTAGCCTCCAGTTTATCCTTGTTCTCAGTCTGATCCATGTTCTCAGTTTGTTCTGTATTCCTAGTCTTGATTCTAGCCTCACTGTGATTCTAGCTTCATTCTGATCCTGCTTCAGTGTACTCAGCTCATGCATTCATGTTCAGGTCTGTCTTGCTTAGGTGATGTTTGCATTTAATATATCCTTTCTTAGTTCTTCTGTCTATATTCAGGTCTATGTTCTTGGTTCAAGTTCATGTCTGATATTCATGTTTTCTCTAGTTTAAATCCGGTTTATGTTCTTGCTTATGTTGCTCTAGTATTTAGCCCTCTCATGTTGTTGCTTTTTGATTAGCTATCTGTTTCATGCATTTCGTTCTGATCTGGTTCTATGTTTTGGTATTTGTATCTCAGTATTTTAGTTTATTTCTAGTGCTCAGGTCTTTAGTTTCATGTGTGTTTTTCATGATCCTTGCTGTTTATATACTTTGCTGTTGTAAATAAATCCCTTGTTTTTGTTTATACATTCATGGGTCATGTCTGACTGCTCAAGTAGCTCACACCCCTTCTGTGCCATGTCAGGTCAGGCCCACCGTCACAAAACATTGTTTCCCACATAAAGTCACCTATCTTATCCGCATGAAGCAGATATTTATATAGCGCCGTGTGGCCTTATATTCTTTATATAGCTGCTTCCAGCCTCACTCGTCATTTCTCTGTGTACACTGAGTATTGGCATTTGATACTTATTTGGGATTTGATTCTCCTGCGTCTACAAGCGACTCTGAACCTGCGCTGCCAGCCCCGATCTCTGCCCGACCACATCTCTCCATACCCCTGTTTTGTGTCACATACATGGAATTGTCCCCGAGTATTTCTCCTGCTTTTAGCTTTGGATTTTCTGTAATTTAACCCCTGGGTGACCTCCAGCCTGTATATTATACCACGAGCATCATGTGACCTCAGGGACTAACATGTATTAATGATACCCGAGTACCCGGAGCCCCCCCTGTGCATATAAATACTCATCACTGATTGGAGGGAACGGACACAGACAAGTCATTCTTTACGCGGCGTTTGTGTGAAATAGAAATCAGATTTATTGATTACAAATCTATCAGCGAGTATCAGTTCTATGATCAATCAATCAGTATAAATCAGGAGCAAAGCCACGAGATCTCAAAGGATCAGCTTAATAGCCAGCGATCAGGGGGTTAAACATTCAGCCAATCCGCAATCACAGGGAAATAGCATTTACATCTGCACAACCTGATCCAGAAACTTTCCATTAAGAGGAATATTAGGAATGGGATTTTCCAGTAATGTTTGAGCCAGTTGGTGGATCTCATGTCCTGCTCGGCCCATTATCAGAGGGGGATCCCATCATGTTTCTGCACAAGCATTCCTTTCTTTTTATACAATTATTCTTAATATGGGATTATTAGCTAAACCCAGCAAGGCATTCTATGGGTTAAAGAGTTTTCACTCCTAGAAATCATTTTAACTGACACAAAATCCCAAATTCCTCAAATTCTCACCCAGGAATTATCCTCATATACACAGAATCCAGCATGGAGCGGCTCGGTGAAGGCGGCAGTGAAGGTGTGTAAGTGTCTGATCGGGTCACACAGCTCATAAAAGGACAAACGTCCGACCTCATAGTCCAGGAATATCCCCAATCTATGACCTGAAAAGGAGTGAGGTAACTGGATCTCATTACTGTCATGTAACATATAATACATTTTATTATAATACTTCCCCAAACCCCAGGACTTGTTATTATTTCCAATCAGTGACTGCTTTCCCCTCCTCTCTATACTGGGATAGGTCATCCCGACCCCCCACCGCCCTGATTCACTGCCCTCCACTTCCCAGTAATGTCGCCCTGAGGAGAAACTCCTGGAGCTTAAAACCTGATAATACTGAAATCTCTCTGGTGTTTCTGGGCGTCTCTGATTTATTCCTGACCAGGAAACAGTTTTCAAATCCTCTGATACAGAAACATAACGACCAGCCGTGTTTACATCCAGTAACATGTCTGAAGCCGTGTTTACATCCAGTAACATGTCTGAAGCCGTGTTTACATCCAGTAACATGTCTGAAGCCGTGTTTACATCCAGTAACATGTCTGAAGCCTCCGGTACACGGCGCCGTCTCGTTACTCTTTTCACAATCCCAGCTAGGACTGAGTGTAAGGTCACAAAGATCAGACCCACATCCAGATCTCCTGCATCATGGACCTTAATATCACGTGTCTCTGTGTCCTCCTCAGTGTCACAATAGTCGTCTCTGTCTGATTCCCGTCCTTGTAAGACAGTTACTGGGTCGGTCATGTCACACAGCTTCTCGATGTCGCCCATCTTCCTGGACAGCTCCTCCTTCTTTATTTCCAGCTGCCGGATTAGATCTGAGACTCGGAGTGAGACCTGCTCTTCCTGCCTGGAGACCTCACTCAGGACTCGCTTCTCCAGGGCTTCCAGCTGTTTCCTGATGTCCCTAATCAGGGCAGTGACTCGCTCTGTTACCCCGGCTGCTTTTCCTTGCACTTGTCTCCTGAGCTCCTCCAGGCTCTGGACTCTTTTCTCGGCCTCCTCTCTCTGTGAGGTCAGTTTCTGCAGAATATTCCTCAGTTTCTCCTTCTTCTTCTCAGAGGCCTCATTCAGAGTCTCCACCTGGTGTCCCCTGTGCTCTCCGGCCAGGCTGCAGGACACACAGATACAGGCCGCGTCCTCACAGCAGTAATACTCCAGGACCTTCTTGTGGACGGAGCATTTCCTGTTCTCCAGTGAAGTGGTGGGTTCAGTTAAGACGTGTTCTGCTGACTTGCTGTGGACCCTCAGGTGGTTTTCACACAGAGAAGCTTCACAATGTAGACATGTTTTAGCAGCCGGTACCGGAGACTGAATACAGTAAGTACAGGGGATCCCGGCCTCCTCCTGCTTTGGGTGAGTAGATCGGATATTCTCAGCGATGTTCCGCAGTTTCCTGTTTGTCACCAGAGCCGGACGCTCCTGAGACTCTGCTCTGCACTCAGGACACTTATAGGCTCCAGATCCCTCCTGTGTGTCCAGCACATCCCCAATGCAGGTCCTGCAGAAGCTGTGTCCACATGGCAGGGTCACAGGGTCTGTATAAATGTTCAGGCAGATGGAGCAGGTCAGCTCGTCTCTCAGATCAGCAGACGCCATCGCTGGAAGCAGAATGAGAAACGAAACTAACTTTTCTCCTATCAGGAGTCAGTGGGCGTGTTTTACCACATTCCACACACACAGGGTGTGGACACTTTGCATCATGGGACTGACTGTTAACCCTGTAGGTTCCTGATTTGAGTTTTCCCTCTGGTTAAATCTCACAGGTGGATCCAGAGAGGGCACAGGGGGCATTTGTCGCCCCCCCCCCCCAGCTGCCGTCCCATTGTAGGTGATACAGGGGACCTTTGGAAGTTTGAAACCCTGTATCTCCTTTTCTCCACATCATACATAGACCATTGAGGTGTCATTGGAAAGGCCAGAGTCTGACCATCCCAATGCTTCCAAACATGACTATGTGCAATGTACAGCGTAAAAGTAAAACTGTGTATTTTTCTAAATTTTGTTTAAATTGTGTATTGGAGGATAAAAAGTGAAATGGCTCAGAAGCAAAGGGGTTAACTTCTATGTATCAAACCTCTGGATTTCACGTGAAAAGACTATTTCCTGGATACACTCAAAATATGTAAACTTCTATAGTGTGTATACTGTATGTCCAAACCTGTGTGTGTATCTGTGTATATATGGATGTGTATATAGCTGTGTATGTGTCAATGAGTGTGTGTCTGTATACAGCTGTGTGTGAGTGTGTACCTGGGTGCATATCTCCCAAATGTCCCTGCTTTTGAGGGACAGTCCCTACTTTGGGCCCAAATCCCCCCTTTTCCCCTTTCTTTCAAATGTTCCTCCTTTTAGGCGCTCCCAATATATTCAGGGAGTGCAGGTGTATAACAGAGCTGCACAGCAATAAAACTCCCAGCAATGAGTCTGTAAACCATTGTTTCCCAAACCTGTCCTCAGGAGCCGCTGACAGGCCAGGTTTGCAGATATCTGAAGCCCAGCACAGGTGATATCATTTGCTTCTCAGTGATTGGAGGATTTCCCCGAGGAGATCTGCAAAATGTGGCCAGTTAGAGGGTCCCGGGGACAGGTTTGGGAAACATTGCTGTAAACTCTAATAAATGGAATAAGATACTTTGCTTTGATTTTATTTAACATTTTATTGATATAAATGTCGTAATATTTTGTGATGTCGCCTATAAAGTCTGGGAATAGGGGAGTTTGTGAGCCTGGCTTTAGCGGCTCTTTAAATGCTGTGTGTGTGTGTGTCTGTGTGTGTGTGTGTCTGTGTGTGTGTGTGTCTGTGTGTGTGTGTGTGTCTGTGTGTGTGTATGTGTGTCTGCGTGTCTGTGTGTGTGTGTCTGCGTGTGTGTGTATGTGTCTGTGTGTCTGTGTGTGTGTCTGTGTGTGTGAGTGTCTGTGTGTGTGTGTCTGTGTCTGTGTGTGTCTGTGTCTGTGTGTGTGTGTGTGTGTGTGTGTCTGTGTGTGTGAGTGTGTTGTGTGTGTGTGTGTGTGTGTGTCTGTGTGTGAGTGTCTGTATGTGTGTGTGTGTCTGTGTGTGTCTGTCTGTGTGTGTCTGTGTGTCTGTGTGTGTCTGTGTGTGTGTGTGTCTGTGTGTGTGTGTGTGTGTCTGCGTGTCTGTGTGTGTGTGTCTGTGTGTGTGTGTGTGTGTGTGTGTCTGTGTGTGTGTCTGTGTGTGTGAGTGTCTGTATGTGTGTGTGTCTGTGTCTGTGTGTGTCTGTGTCTGTGTGTGTGTGTGTGTGTGTGTGTGTGTGTGTGTGTGTGTGTGTGTGTCTGTGTGTGTGTCTGTGTGTGAGTGTCTGTGTGTGTGTGTGTCTGTGTCTGTGTGTGTCTGTGTCGTGTGTGTGTGTGTGTCTGTGTGTGTCTGTGTGTGTGTGTGTGTGTGCGTGTGTGTGCGTGTCTGTGTGTCTGTGTCTGTGTGTGTCTGTGTGTGTGTGTGTGTATAGTGATGGGCTGAACACCCCCGTTATCGGTTCGCATTCAAACTCGAACATCGGAAAAAGTTTGAACGCAAACACGATTCGAACGCAATGCAAGTCAATGGGCTCAAAAGTTCGAAAATGAAGGTCCCCTCCAGAGGGCATATATGCAAGATATTGGTCATAAAAGGTGTATGGGGGTCCGGGTACTGCCATGGGGGACAGGAAACAATGAAAAACAAATTTTAAAAAAGTTTTTAACCATTTCACCGCTGTGCGCTGAGCTCATTTTTTCCGCTTTTGCTCATGTTTAAACACGATTTGAAGCCGTGGGAAATGTTTTATCACCAACGAGTGGGAAAAATTAAGATTTTAACGTGAACGTTAATGCTCACTTGCGCGAGCATTAACGTTTGCTGCGGTGCTTACCGCATATTACAATCCAAACGCTAATGGGTTAAGTAACGCGTTTGCGTTTGGTATCTTGCGCTTTTCTGCGCGAGGTTAATGTACATTGCGCTCCCTATACTTAACATGAGGAGCGCAAAGTGTTAATCAGCGCTGGTATTACAAAGTCCCGGCGCTGATTAACGTCCGGCTGTGGTTAGTGGAAAGTTAACCAGAGCCAGGACTTGGTGTTAACGGATTCCGCTTCTGTAAAATCCGTTAACACCAGCCTCAAAAAGAAACCGGGAACCACCTGACCAGAGCAGCCGCGTTCTCACGAGATCGTGCAGTTCATGTGAACTCCGCGATCTCGTGCGCTGGTCAGGTGGTTCCCATCCCAGGCGAGCGCCAAGCTGCATGCCGGCTGTGGCAGCCGCTCGTAGGGAGAAAAGCAATTTCCTCAGCGGGGGGCCCGTTGCCCCCCCCTGGATCCACCCCTGCACGGACCAGACGGATCTCGCCTCGCGAGATCCGGCTGGTCATGCGACTGGCAGGGGGGAACTCAATGGAGTCCTATGGACTGCCGCAACTGGTAAGCTAAGGCGGGGGGGGGGAATCAGCTTGCACTTGCCTCCCCAGCCTTTTGAAAGACCACAGGGGTGGGTCCAGGGGGCTATTGATGGGGGCACCATATCTATAAGAGCTGGGGGCACCATATCCTGGGGGCACCATATCATGAGCTGGGGGCACCATATTCATGTGGCTGGGGGCACATAACCATATGAGCTGGGGGCACCACATCATGAGCTGGGGGCACCATATTCATGTGGGCTGGGGGCACATATCCATATGCGCAGGGGGCACCATATCCATATGAGCTGGGGGCACCATATCATGAGCTGGGGGCACCATATCATGAGCTGGGGGCACCATATCCATATGAGCTGGGGGCACCATATCATGAGCTGGGGACACCATATCATGAGCTGGGGGCACCATATCATGAGCTGGGGCACCATATCCATATGAACTGGAGGCACCATATCTATGTGAGCTGGGGGCACCATATCATGAGCTGGGGGCACCGTACCATATGAGCTGGGGGCACCATATCCATATGAGCTGGGGCACCATTTTCATATGAGCTGGGGGCACCATATCTATATGAGCTGGGGGCACCACATCCATATGAGCTGGGGGCACCATATCCATATGAGCTGGGGGCACCATATCTATGTGAGCTGGGGGCACCATATCATGAGCTGGGGGCACCATATCCATATGAGCTGGGGGCACCATATCCATATGAGCTGGGGGCACCATATCATATGAGCTGGGGGCACCATATCATGAGCTGGGGGCACCATATCATGAGCTGGGGACACCATATCATGAGCTGGGGGCACCATATCATGAGCTGGGGCACCATATCCATATGAACTGGAGGCACCATATCTATGTGAGCTGGGGGCACCATATCATGAGCTGGGGGCACCGTACCATATGAGCTGGGGGCACCATATCCATATGAGCTGGGGCACCATTTTCATATGAGCTGGGGGCACCATATCTATATGAGCTGGGGGCACCACATCCATATGAGCTGGGGGCACCATATCCATATGAGCTGGGGCACCATATCTATGTGAGCTGGGGGCACCATATCATGAGCTGGGGGCACCATATCCATATGAGCTGGGGGCACCATATCCATATGAGCTGGGGGCACCATATCATGAGCTGGGGCACCATATCTATATGAGCTGGGGGCACCATATCCATATGAGCTGGGGGCACCATATCCATGTGAGCTGGGGGCTCCATATCCATATGAGCTGGGGGCACCATATCTATATGAGCTGGGGGCTCCATATCATGAGTTGGGGGCTCTATATCATGAGCTGGGGCACCATATCTATATGGGCTTGGGGCACTATATCCATATGCATTGGGGGCAATATATCCATATGATCTGGGGCAATATATATATCCATGTGAGCTGGGGGCAAATATATCCACCTGTCACTGCAAACCCAACACCAGCTCTTGGCCAAAACTGGTAGAATGCCCCCATCCCGAAATCCGCCCCTGAAAGACCAGAGGGACTCACCCAAGAATACCACAACCCCATTATCTGAAGAAATAAAAGATTTCATTATATAAACACCCAGGGCCAGTGCTAAACTTTGCACCCTAGGCAAGACCAGCTACTTAAGCCCCACCACCCAAAAAAACCACTGCACATTACTGCAGAGCTCTGTGATACCCTCATAAACACCGCACATTACTGCCCCCAGCTGACATGGGTATATATTGCCCCCAGCACACATGGGTATATATTGCCCCCAGCTGACATGGGTATATATTGCCCCCAGCACACATGGGTATATATATATATTTTTTTTACAAAGGATTTTACCAGGAAGGATACATTGAGATTTCTCTCATTTTCAAGTATGTCCTGGGTGGCAAGTCTGTACCGTTAAGTGTCTTGCCCAAGGACACTTACTGGAAGTTGCTCGCTGGGATCAAACCCATGACTCCACAGGCTCTCTCCATGCAGAGCAGTGATGTTACCTCTACTCCACCCAGCCAGTACTGGTATATTGCCCCCAGCACAAATGGATATATATATATTGCCTAGTGATGCACCGAAATGACATTTTTTTACTGAAACCGAAAATAAAGTGTTCGTTTGGCCGAAAACCGATACCGAAACAGATTTTTTTTCTTCAAATTTATTTTGTAGAATTGTGTGTATTTATATTAAATTATAAAAGGGTTAAGTTATACATCTTATTAATTTAAAAATGAATGAAAAAAAATCAAAGTCTAATAAAAAAGGGTTATTGTGTTTAAGTAACGCTGTGAGCTGGCGTTCTGCACAGCTTCAACAACTAAATTAGCAGGAGAAAAAATAATAGCAAATCCTTTTTATTACTAATAGAATTGACTTGTTAATGGGCTGATCTTTGGCCGCTGTCAGCAATTCATTTTATAATAAACACACAGCCTTGTGCCTACAGCAGCAATACAGATGCCTGTGATGAGACAGAGCTGATGCCGGGGCCGGTTCACTGAATTGTTTCTCCCTGTGGCACACAGAGGGTTAAGGCTGACACTGACACCCCCCCCCCCTGAGGATGGGGGGGGCAGCCAGTGTCTAAGAAGCAGCCAGGCTCCCTGCTCTGCAAACGGTCCCGACAGAGTCTCACATCGGGATGGGATTTCAGGCAGGTTTTCTGTCCCCCTGGAACCCCCCCCCCACTGCCATTAACCCCTGCAGCTGATGAAAGCAGACTTAGTGCTGTCTACAATCGAGCACAGACTGCACTGTGCAAATGAAAGCTTTAAGTGTGTTTTCTGCAGCTGCAGGGGTTAATGGCAGTGGGGGGGGTTCTAGGGGGACAGAAAACCTGCCTGAAATCCCCTCCCGATGTGAGACTCTGCCGGGACCGTTTGCAGAGCAGGGACTGGGAGCTGTGGGAGGGAGTGCAGAGGGGATCCCAGCGGCGGCCAGTGAGTGGGGGGGGGGTGATTTTGCGCCCCTCAGCAACGTAACTCACCAGCCTCTCCTGCTTGTCTGGAAGCGCTGCTCCCGGGCTGCAGAGAGACATGCTGGCTTCGTGCGGACACAATGATCGGACAGATCGGGAGAGCTGCAGCACCGCGCAGACACAATGATTTCTTCGGTGGTTGGGCCCGGCTGCGCCCTAGGCGCCCGCCTAGCTCACCTAGCGGCAGCGCCGGCCCTGTAAACACCCAGGCACAGAACCCCCAGAATTGAATATAGCCAGGCTCTGTTGTAGGACACGTCACAGCCTTCACAGGGCTGAGGACGGCGGCCGCGTGATGGAGCATGCTGGCGCAGGCACTTGGGGAAACACGCGGCCAGTCGAGGGGGCTGATAGCGGAATGCTGTTAATGTATTCTGCCAGCAACCCCAGCGATAAACTTTGTCGGCCCTCAGCAGGAACCGCGTTCTTGCAACATTCCCGCTGCTGGAGAAGTGCAGGAACGCCGTTCCCGCCGGACTCGAGGCCTGGGAGTGCGAATTAAAGGAGATGTGAAAGGGTTACAAGGAAAAAGTATAAAAGGGGAAAGGAAGGGGGACATGAAAGGGTGGGCTAAAGCAGGGCATGGAAAGGAGGATTGAAGGAGTTCATGAAATGGGGGGATTGAAAACCCTCACACAAATATTGCACATTTTATGTCGGCTTAAAATTATTTCTTTTAAATGAGTAAAAATAAAGTGTTTTAGTTTGTAATTTCACAATCAGCTGATTGTAAGTTGCTGCGGGAATAGGGCTCCATTCCTCTCCTATTTGCTCGTCACTTGTTGTATTGTACCCTTTGTGTTTTATTTGTCACCTCCCTATCTTTGTACAGCGCTGCGGAATCTGTAGGTGCTTTATAAAGCTTGTCGGCTTTTTTCCAGCGGCTGGTCTGTGCTGTGATCGGCAGCTCGTTGGCTTTTTTTCAACATGGTTGTTCCGGTGGGTTTTCGGCGGGATTGCGGCAGGTTTTCCCTGCACTCCGGGGACCCCGCGGCGAATCCTGAACTTTGATTCCCCGAAGTGCAGGGAACTGTGGGGAACGAGAGAGCAGCGAAATGTCGGCGACATCTGAATAACCCCTATATTTTAGCAAAAGTAAATCACGATCATTTATTTTTTTGGGGGGGATATAAGGGGCCCTGTAGGAAATCTTGCACTTGGACCCTGAGGTTTCTAGTTACACCATTGGCACCGGGTATGTTTTTGGTTTTTTTTTGTCCACAGCAGAGGCTAAAGGTTTTTTCTTCTTCTTGCCGCACCGCCAGGAATTAGAACACTGCGGAGCCTATACTATCATCTTGAGGAGTAGATGGTGCACATCGGGATCCTGATTTAACTGCATATCCTTCAATGGATCCTTACCTGATTTTTATCGCCGTTTGCTGAGGTTCACCCACAGTAGCACTCGTCAAACATGTCCTCAAAACGTAAATATGACACAAACTATATTAAATCTGGGTTTACATCCATTGAAGAGAGACGAGATGGACAGAAAGCACAATGTGTTTTGTGTAGTGAAACACCGGCTAATGAAAGTATGACGCCATCAAAACTAAAGCCCCATTTAGACACAAAAAACACCCGGCCTATGCAGAAAAACCTGCTGAGTATTTTCAATGAAAACTCCAGGAGCTAAGGGCGTCACAAAAGTGGCCTGACATTATCATGTTCAAAGCAAGACCAGGCGCTCCGAGCATCTTACCATGTAGCTCATCGTATCGCAAAATACCCATACTATGCCCATACTATTGCAGAAGACTTATCTTACCTGCGGCCATTGACATGGCCAGAGAGGTCCTGGATCAATCTGCTGTGGATACATTGAAGACCATTCCACTATCTAATGACACCATATGCAGGAGAATTCAAGACATGTCAGATGACATAAAAACACAGAGCACTGCGCGCGTCAACGCTAACAAATACTATTCATTACAACGGGATGAATCAGCGGATGTTGTGAACCATGTCATTTTACTGGTTTATGTGAGGCACGTGGGAAGGAGACTTACACGAGCAGTTTCTTTGCAGTAGAGAGAGAGAGGACATTTTTCAATGCATTGGATTCATACTTGGGTTCGGCGTGCCTGCTATGGGACATGTGTGTAGGAATCACAACTGATGGTGCAGCATGTGTGACTGGAAAACACGCCGGGGTCGTGAAAAGAATTCTTGAAAAGGCACCAAATGCGATTTGGATCCATTGTTTTTTACACAGGGAGGCATTAGTAGCCAAGGATATGGTGCCAGTGCTTCACCAAACTCTGAAAGATGTGGTCAAAGTGGTGAAGTACATTAAACGAAGTGCCAGAAATGCCAGATGCTTTCAGAAGCTGCGCAAAGACCTGGTCAGTGAACACGTACAGGTGCTGTATCATGCGGAGGTGGCTTTCCAGGGGCAAAGTCCTCTCACGTTTCTATGAACTGAGAGCTGAAATTGCTCTCTGAATGCATCTGGCCTCTCGTTGACCTGTTTCGCCATGATACGTGGCTCGCACAAGCTGCTTATCTGATGTGTCTGAGCAGCCGAACACATTAAATGTGTCAATGCAAGGGAAGGGACACAATATTTTTGCACAGACTGAAAAAAATTGACGCTTTCAATAAGAAAAGGACATTGTGGACAAGTCGTGTTTCCAAAGAGAGATTTGATATGTTCCCCAATGCTTGTCACGAGTTTACACACCTGGACACCACAGGCAAAAATGACCTGAAGAAAACTATAATAGAACATCTCCCAAAACTGCAGGAACGTTTCAATGAGGACTTCCCAGAGCAGCACAGGGATGAGGGCTGGATACGCGATCCCATTGGAAAGCGTCATGTTGCCAAGCCACGAAGAGAGTCAGCTTGTAGAGCTCTCACGTGACCAGATGCTAAAAAAGACATTTACTGAGATAAGCCTCTCTCAGTCCTGGTGTCGTGTCATGACTGAATATCCCTCCATCGCAACCCATGCTATCAAAATCATCCTACCATTCAGTAGGGATGTGCGTTTCAGGTTTCGGAATTTTCACGAAATTTCCCGATTCGTGTCTTCGGATTCGGTCGAATTTCCGAATCGGATTCGAAAACCGGCAGACCCGAAAAGTTTTCCAAGGCCAAACGAAAATTTTTGGGAGTTTTCGAATGGACTTGAAATGTGTCAAATCAAAATTTATTTTCGCTCTATTCATGATTTCGGTTCCATTCGTGATTTCGGTAATTTTGGACATCGTATATTTAACTATTATCGGTTATATCGCTGATTCTGTAAATTTTGTATTTGTAATGTGTATCACTTGTTTACAATGATCCAATAATTCTGTTGATATGATAATTCTGTCTGTCGTAATCGGATCCGATTCGTCCGCGCGCGGATGTCGTAAACTTTATTGAGCCATTTTTGTAGAGAGAGTTTTGACAGGCCAAAAAAAATTGAATTTATAATTTATATGATCATGGCTCAAAGAAGAGAGTCCCATTCGGACACCTCCTCATCTGCTTCCACCCCAGAGACACCACCCAGGAAGAAGCGGGCCAGCAACATGGCATTTGTGGAGATGTTGGCGCTGGTCCTCATATTTGACAAAAGAGCTTACGACTGCCATAAGGGCCCTTACGGCAGAAAGAATAACGCGCGCAAGGACCGTATCCTTAATAAACTTCGCACCACCATCCTGGAGTTGTTTGGGAAAGACCGGACGAAGGACCAGCTCCGAAAACGCTGGTCCGACCTGAAGGCACGCGAGGAGGAGCAGCTGAGGCACATCCGGCGTGTCATAGCCAAACGTAAGTATCATGTTATATTGTAAAGCGCTGCGCAAACTGTTGGCGCTATATAAATCCTGTATAATAATAATAATGTGCTTGCATGTGCTAATGTGCACAGAAATACGTTGATTTATCTAGTCCTTTTTTCATGCAATGTGATTGTGTATAGCTTTGCGTTTTCACGACTCGTCTTACATGCATTTTTGCCACAGCTT
Source organism: Leptobrachium leishanense (assembly GCA_009667805.1). Taxonomy (NCBI): domain Eukaryota; kingdom Metazoa; phylum Chordata; class Amphibia; order Anura; family Megophryidae; genus Leptobrachium; species Leptobrachium leishanense. The sequence goes on from RXON01003227.1 coordinate 60,384, forward strand.
TTCTTTTTTGTGATTTTACGTATTCGTGAAAATTGTGATATTTGATGTATGTAGATGAAGTTACAATGCTGGGTTTCTTTTGGCACTGTGTGTACTGTAGTGTGCTGGGGGGGGGGGGTTGTTGTGATTGAGTGATGCATACGAGATGACCCGCAGCTTGCCCAATATTGGCTCCCATCTGCGCATCAATAAAAATCTCTGCGTCTCTGCTAAGTGGTAGGATGGGACATGTAGTTCTTCTGAAAGTGCATCCAAACAGAGCCGCGTTCAATACGTCCTCAGCAGCTGCTGAATTGTTGCAGCGCAGCAATTCAGTTTGCTGCAGCAGTGTCATTATTGAACGCTTTAGATGCAAAACTCAAAACAAAATGGTGGATTTCTGTTGTTTCTGCAATATCCACAGTTTTATTCGCAGAAACTGAGGCTGAGGCCTTCTATAAAATAACTAAAAGCCCTCGCACAATGCGTTTTGTACGCACACAACACAAATAATAGTTTTTATTGAATAAACGTAATGTTTACTTCTGAAAAAAATATATAAATGAACGGTAATATATGTCTATGTGCAGAGGAAATAAATATTTTGTGACTTTAGAACTATGAGATGGGAGTAGTGGTGGGTCAAGCTGGTAGTGCTAGTGGGTAGTGGAGGGGTGTCGCAATACTTTCGGCAATATATTGTATAGATATACCATTTTTTCCAGTCTGCATTATTTACGTGTTATTTTTTGGATTTGGCAGAAGACAGGAAGGCAAAGTCAGCATCTGCCCCGGCGGGCACCAGTGCTCCAGTGGAGGAGTAGGGGGAGCCACGGGCGACCACCAGCACTGGTATATACTGTTTTATTTTGCAACGACTTTTGGTAAAAAAAAATAATTTTTTGGTTACTGTATTGTCATTTAATTTTTTTATATATAACACAAGAGGTGCAGGTGGAGGAAGAGGAGGAGCAGGAGGAGGGCGATGTTGGAGAGAGGGAGCCAGAGCCACAGCAGGAGGCCGCCAGTTCAGGTATTTTTTTTACTGTTGTATTTTGCATCGACTTTTGTTCAAAAATAAATCAGTTTTGTTGTTTACTGTATTTTTTATTTCTGTAATTTCTTAGATATAGCACCGGAAGAGATGCTGACGGTGGTGGTGGTGGAGGAGTCGGAGGAGTCAGAGCCTCAGGAGGCCGCCAGCTCTGGTATATACTACTGTTATATTTTTTCAAGACTTTCAGTCAAAAATAGAAACCTGCTTTACTTACTGTATTTTCCTTCTTTCATTTATTGGATATATAGAAGGAGAAGCCAGACCGGACACTGACAGGTCCAGCGTCAGGATGGCGATCGCCGACCTACGCCTGGCTGGCACCAACCTCGAAGCCATCCAGGAGTTGCTGCAGGAGTTCAGGGACCATATCAATAATGCCGTTGACATCCTTGAACGGCTCTAGAGAGTCTGAGACCAGCCTCCTCCTCCCCTATGTGTCACGGATCCCTTTGATTACCAAAAGTGTGGTCCCTTTACGCAGACCGCTCTCTACCCTTCCGATCCTTGAATGGTCGGCAAAACTAGAAAGACAATTAACCAGACAATAGATAAACAAGGGGTAACACCAGACAGAGGTATGGAATAGAGTATTGTCACGAATCCTTCTGACTACCAAGATATTGATCTCTTTCTGTAGCTCCCTTTCTACTCTTCCGATCCTTGAATGGTCGGCAAAGCTATATAGACAATGAAGCAGGTAACAGATAAAGAAAGGGAAACACCAGACAGGGGTACAGAACAGATCACAAGTCCTCCCTAGGACTTTAGTAATAGCAGAGGTAATCTGATGCGTGCTTAGGGTGCCACATAGACTGACCTCGGTACCAACGTTAAGGGCAGAACCTAGAGCAGAGTAAATGCCAATACCAGGGGTCATACACAGGAGGGTTCGTTTGCCAATGCCAGGAGTCATACACAGGAGGGTCGTTTGCCAATGCCAAGGGTCATACACAGGAGGGTTCGTTTGCCAATGCCAAGGGTCATACACAGGAGGGTCGTTTGCCATGCCAAGGGTCATACACAAGAGGATTCGTTTGCCAATACCAAGGGTTATACACAGGAGGGTTCGTTTGCCAATGCCAAGGGTCATACACAAGAGGATTCGTTTGCCAATGCCAAGGGTCATACACAAGAGGATTCGTTTGCCAATGCCAAGGGTTATACACAGGAGGGTTCGTTTGCCAATGCCAAGGGTCATACACAAGAGGATTCGTTTGCCAATGCCAAGGGTCATACACAAGAGGATTCGTTTGCCAATGCCAAGGGTTATACACAGGAGATAGCCAAAAATCACAAGAGCTCTGCGGGAGGTGAATACCACGTCAGGGCACCGGTGGAATGGTGAGACTGGGTTTTAAACCCGGCGGGTCCGCGTCATAACGCCAGGCCCCGCCCCTCGGCGTCCCACGTGAGCGCACCCGGAAGCGTTTACATTCGGCGCCTGGCCAGCGAGCAGCGAGGAAGCTGCTGCCAGGCGCCCCATCCCCTGACCCACCGTGACAGAACCCCCCCTCCAGGGGCGGCCACTGGACGACCCCCAGGGGCACGGGGGTGCGCCAAATAGAAGGCCTTCACTAGCCTAGGAGCATGGACTTCCGCAGCCGGTACCAAGAACGATCCTCCGGACCGTAACCCACCCAATCGACCAAGTACTGCAAAGACCCCCTAGACATCCTGGCACCCAGAATGGCCTTAACTTCGAACTCCTCCTCGCCCTCCACAGAGACAGGAGGCGGTGGAGCATGGACTTGGTGTACCGGTTACATAACAACGGCTTCAAAAGGTTTACATGGAATACATTGTGTATCTTAAAATGGGGGGGTAACGCCAAAGCATAGGAGACAGGGTTGAGTCGCCGTAGAATCTTATAGGGGCCGATATACCTAGGAGCCAACTTCATGGAAGGCACTAAGAGCTTGATGTTACGTGAAGACAGCCAAACCCTGTCCCCAACTTGATACACGGGTGCCTGCCTCCTGTGTCTGTCGGCCTTGTTTTCTGGATGGCACTACTCTCCTCCAGTGCCCGTCTCACTCTCCCCAAGTCTCTTTCAATGATGCCAGTTGCTCATCTAAAGCAGGAATCGTGGTATCAGGAAACGTGGCGGGGAGCACGGGAGGATCAAAACCATAAACAGCGAAGAAAGGAGAATGTCCTGTGGATTCACTCACTGCGCTGTTCAAAGCATATTCTGCCCATGGTAGCAGGTCTGACCAGTTATCTTGTTGTTCTGAGATAAAGCACCTGAGATATTTCTCTATATTTTGGTTTGCTCGTTCTGCTGCTCCGTTGGTCTGGGGGTGATAAGCCGAAGAGAAAGAGAGGTCTATCCCTACGTTCTTACAAAACCCTCTCCAGAATCCGGAGATGAATTGGGTCCCCCTATCAGAGACTATCTCCCGAGGGACACCGTGAATGCGGACCACATTGGCAATGAATATGGGCACCAGTTCAGCTGCCGAAGGTAGTTTCCGAAGAGGAACATAGTGGCCCATCTTGGAAAATCGATCTATGATCGTAAGTATCACTGTATTCCCTCTTGACTCAGGTAACTCTACTATAAAATCCATGGCTACATGTGACCAGGGTCGTTCGGGGATCGGCAAAGGCTGGAGTAAGCCAATGGGTGCTGTTTTGGGACTTTTCTGCCTTGTGCACACTTCGCACACGGCAATGTAATCTTTGACATCTCGGCGCAACGTGGGCCACCAGAGGAGTTTACTGATACTAGACACAGTCTTGGTGATACCCATATGCCCGGAAGTTTTTTATCATGATAGATGTTAAGTACTTCCTCTCTTTCGTTCTCAGGTACAAAGAGTCTCGCAGGAGGTTTTCCCCCAGGAGCTGCGTCCTGGACGGTCTGCAACCTTTTCATTAGAGGAGACGAGACACTAATCGTGGTAGCGGCTATAATCCTTTCCTGGGGTACAATGGGATGCTGATCTTGGATATTATGTTCATAAGACTCATACTGTCTCGACAATGCGTCTGCTTTAATGTTTCTGGACCCAGGTCTATAGGTAAGCACGAAATTAAAACTTGAAAGAAACAATGACCATCTCGCTTGTCTGGAATTTAAACGTTTGGCATCTCCAATGTACGTGAGATTCTTATGGTCGGTTATGATAACAATGGGGTCCTTAGACCCTTCTAATAAGTATCTCCATTCGGCCAAGGCCGCGATGACTGCTAACAATTCTCTATTTCCAATGTCATAGTTCTTCTCTGCCGGGGACAACTTCCGAGAATAGAAGCCGCATGGATGCAAGGGTTTGTCAGGAGCCTCCCTTTGGGACAAGACTGCACCAAGACCTAGTTCGGAGGCGTCAACTTCTACTTGGAAAGGCAGAGCCGGATCTGGATGTCGGAGAACAGGGGCAGTAGTAAAAGCTTGCTTTAGTGCCTCAAAGGCTTGAGTGGCTTGAGGTGTCCATTTCTGATTTCCCACCCCTTTCTTTGTCATAGCCGTGAGGGGGGCCACCAAGGCCGAAAAATCTTTAATGAACCTTCGGTAATAGTTCGTAAACCCCAGAAACCTCTGAATGGCTTTAAGTCCTTGGGGTAGAGGCCAGTCAAGAATAGCTGAGAGCTTCTTAGGATCCATTTGAAAACCCCCAGGAGTTATTATATAACCAAGGAATTGCACAGTTACTATGTCGAATAGACATTTTTCTCGCTTACAGTACAATCCAGCCTTTAATAGTTTCTTCAACACTTGTTTCACGTGGACATGATGAGTGTCCACATCAGGAGAGTATATCAGGATATCATCCAGATATACTATGACGAATTCTTGCAGGAATTCCCTTAGTGTGTCGTTTATAAGGTCCTGGAAGACGGCTGGCGCATTACACAAGCCAAAAGGCATCACCAGGTATTCATAATGCCCGCTACGTGTATTAAAAGCCGTTTTCCATTCGTCTCCCTTTTTAACCCTGACCAGGTTGTACGCTCCGCGTAAATCAAGCTTCGTATAGACACGAGCCCCTTTTAATCGGTCGAACAATTCTGTTATGAGAGGTATGGGATATGCATTTCTTATAGTGATCCTATTCAAACCCCTATAATCGATGCAAGGTCGCAGATCTCCCTCTTTCTTGGAAACAAAAAAGAAACCTGCTCCTGCTGGAGAGGAGGACCGTCTAATGAATCCTCGTTCCAGATTCTCCCTTATGTATTCCTCCATAATGTCGTTCTCTCTTTGTGATAAAGGGTATACGTGACCCCTAGGAGGCATCGTACCGGGGAGTAAATCAATGGCACAGTCATATGGACGATGTGGTGGTAGAACCTCAGTCCTGGCTTTAGAGAACACCTCCTTTAATGCCAGGTAACATTCAGGAACCTCTGTGGACAAAGGAGGGGCTGTGGCAATATTGAGGCTACCAATCACATTCACTCTGCCTAGGCACTTAGACTGACAACTCTGACCCCAACATTTTATGTCTCTCTGGACCCAATCGACAACTGGGTTGTGCTCTGTTAGCCATGGAAACCCAAGAACGACAGGACATGAGGGTGATTCAATGATTTGAAATCTTATTGTTTCCTGGTGCAAAACTCCTGTTTTCATACATACATCGACTGTATCGTGAGTGATATGTGGACATGACAGGGGTTTACCATCTATGGCCTCCACCCTTAGAGGTCTTTCCCTGAGAACCAGAGGTATGAGGTTTTTGGCAGCAAAATTCTTATCCATAAAATTGCCTGAGGCCCCAGAGTCTAAGAACGCCTCAGTCTTGAGGTGAACCCCCTCCCAGGTTAGGGAGACGGTAACAGAATCCTGGATTTTTTTTTTTCATTATCCACAAAGGAGGCACACAGAGAACCGACAACCTGGGTGTCTCCTGTTCTGAATCCCACTCTGCTATGTTCAGCCTGCCAACCCTGGGTCTCTGAGGACATCGAAGGCGGAAGTGATCTGCCCCTGCACAATAGAAGCAGAGCCCCTTTTCTCTTCTGTGCGCTCTTTCTGCTTCTGAAATACCTGTCTTCCCTATTTGCATGGGTTCAACGACTGGTAAATCTGTTTTCACATTCTCCGAACCACCTGACGTACTGGTGTGTCTGGGTAACGAGGGTAAAGGAGGCAAGACCCTTCTGGGTCTATCTCTGGGGTGTCTCCTTTCCCTGATTTGATCGTCCATGGCTATACAGAAATCTATCAGGTGGTCCAGACTTTCTGGTAATTTTAAGGGAGCCAGTTCAAACATAAAAGCCTCGTTCAAGCCTTCGGTAAAGGCTAAGGTTAAAACGTCGTTCGGCCAAAGTACCTCAGAAGTCAAAGTTTTAAACTCTATGGCATAATCGGCGACCCTCTTATTACCTTGTTTGATGTGAAACAAGGACCTACCCGCATTGGTAGCCCTTCTAGAGGGATCAAAGGTACGTTTTAACTCAGAGGTGAAACCCTCATAGTCATAAATGATGGGTTTCTTATTTTCCCACAACGGCGTAGCCCACAATAAAGCTTTTTCTGTTAAATGATTAATCAGATATCCTACTTTGGCTTTATCAGACATACAAGAACCTGGATTGTTCTCAAACAAGATCTCGAGTTGAGTCAAAAACCCCCGACATAGGCTTGGTGTACCATCATAGCGTAGGGGTGCCTTCATACTAAGCCTATGTCCTTCAGGGGGGACGGAACTGACCCTAGGTAACACTGGATCTGGAGGGTTTGTGGTACCTGTATTGGACCGATTTAACAGGGTTTGCAGAGCGAGAGAAATCTGGTCCATCCTATGGTCCTGTTCCTCTTGTCTGGCTGCGATACGTGCCAGCTGGTTAGAGAGGTCTGCGGGATCCATTGGCCCTGACGTAATGTCACGGATCCCTTTGATTACCAAAAGTGTGGTCCCTTTACGCAGACCGCTCTCTACCCTTCCGATCCTTGAATGGTCGGCAAAACTAGAAAGACAATTAACCAGACAATAGATAAACAAGGGGTAACACCAGACAGGGGTATGGAACAGAGTATTGTCACGAATCCTTCTGACTACCAAGATATTGATCTCTTTCTGTAGCTCCCTTTCTACTCTTCCGATCCTTGAATGGTCGGCAAAGCTATATAGACAATGAAGCAGGTAACAGATAAAGAAAGGGAAACACCAGACAGGGGTACAGAACAGATCACAAGTCCTCCCTAGGACTTTAGTAATAGCAGAGGTAATCTGATGCGTGCTTAGGGTGCCACATAGACTGACCTCGGTACCAACGTTAAGGGCAGAACCTAGAGCAGAGTAAATGCCAATACCAGGGGTCATACACAGGAGGGTTCGTTTGCCAATGCCAGGAGTCATACACAGGAGGGTTCGTTTGCCAATGCCAAGGGTCATACACAGGAGGGTTCGTTTGCCAATGCCAAGGGTCATACACAGGAGGGTTCGTTTGCCAATGCGGGTCATACACAGAGGATTCGTTTGCCAATGCCAAGGGTTATACACAGGAGGGTTCGTTTGCCAATGCCAAGGGTCATACACAAGAGGATTCGTTTGCCAATGCCAAGGGTCATACACAAGAGGATTCGTTTGCCAATGCCAAGGGTTATACACAGGAGATAGCCAAAAATCACAAGAGCTCTGCGGGAGGTGAATACCACGTCAGGGCACCGGTGGAATGGTGAGACTGGGTTTTAAACCCGGCGGGTCCGCGTCATAACGCCAGGCCCCGCCCCTCGGCGTCCCACGTGAGCGCACCCGGAAGCGTTTACATTCGGCGCCTGGCCAGCGAGCAGCGAGGAAGCTGCTGCCAGGCGCCCCATCCCCTGACCCACCGTGACACTATGTTTGTGCCCCTGTTGGGCAGTTTGCTAATGCCATGTTGTAAATAAATGTTATATTTTTTCTATATTTTCCTGTTTGTGTGCGTTGCTTTTCCTTACTTAATAAGTTAATATGTAGTGCTGGGTTTCCACACTGTTAAAGTTATATGTACAGTTGTGTTCAAAATTATTCAACCCCCACTGAAATTGAGTGTTTTGGCCAGTTTGACATTGATTTTGATTATTCAGTCATCTTGCTTACAATTAAATCAAAGAGGCACGTGTAGGTCAGACAAATATAACATGTATAATATAATCGAGTAAGGCTTGGCGTGTCCATCGCCAAGCCTTACTCTGCGCATGCAACCGCCGCAGCACAAGCCGGCTGCCGGCTCGCCGCGGCGGTTAAAGATGCACACAGCAGCCGGGTAGAGGCTGCGCTCGCAGCCTCTACCCGGCTGCCCGCGCATCCAACCCCCGAGCGGCTTAGGGAAAGTTCCCTCCGCCGCTCGGGGGTTGGATGCGCGCGGCAGCCGGGTAGAGGCTGCGAGCTCAGCCTCTACCCGGCTGCTGTGTGCATCCAACCGTCCCCCGAGCGGCGAAGGGAAAGTTCCCTCGCTTCCGCTCTTTGAAGGACCCAAGCCCCGGTCACGTGACCTCGGCTTGGGTCCTTCAAAGACCGGAAGCGGGGAAACTTTCACTTCCCCGCGCCGCTCGGAAAGGTAAGTATGGCGCGGACGGCGGAGCTCATGGGGCGGCTGTCCGAATGCCGATAGAGCATTCAAACAGCCGCCCCATGTCTGGTCTGGGGTCTGATCTGGGGTATATATCCATGAGGCTTTGGGGGGGCAATATCCACGAGCCGGGGGGCAATATCCACGAGCTGGGGGCCAATATCCATAAGCTGGGGCCAGTATCCATGAGCTGGGGGGCAATATCCATGAGCTGGGGGGCAATATCCATGAGCTGGGCAATATCCAGGAGCTTGGGGCAATATCCAGGAGCTGGGGGCAATATCCAGGAGCTGGGGCAGTATCCAAGAGCTGGGGCAGTATCCAAGAGCTGGGGCAGTATCCACGAGCTGGGGCAATATCCACGAGCTGGGGCAGTATCCACGTGCTGGGGCAGTATCCACGTGCTGGGGCAGTATCCACGAGCTGGGGCAATGTCCACGAACTGGGGCAGTATCCACGAGCTGGGGCAGTATCCACGTGCTGGGGCAATATCCACGAGCTGGGGCAATATCCACGAGCTGGGGCAGTATCCACGTGCTGGGGCAATATCCATGAGCTGGGGCAGTATCCACGAGCTGGGGCAGTATCCACGTGCTGGGGCAATATCCATGAGCTGGGGCATATATCCATGAGCAGGGGCAGTATATCCACAATAGACTGCCCTCTGGGCAGGCTTTCCACCTTGTAACATTTATAATGAAATAACCACAAATGTCTTTTCTGTGCTCACATCATTATCAGTTTTATTCAACCCCCAAGTGACATTCAATCTTAGTACTTAGTACAACATCCTTTTACAGTTATAACAGCTTTTAAACGTGAAGCATAGCTTGACACAAGTGTCTTGCAGCGATCTACGGGTATCTTCGCCCATTCGTCATGGGCAAAAGCCTCCAGTTCAGTCACATTCTTAGGCTAGTGCACGGCAACTGCTTTCTTTAAGTCAGGTGACTGCAATGGCCACTCCAAAATGTTCCAGCCTTTAATCTGCAACCATGCTCTAGTGGACTTGGAGGTATGCTTGGGATCATTGTCCTGTTGAAAGGTCCAACGTCTCCCAAGCCTCAGGTTTGTGACGGACTGCATCACATTGTCATCCAATATCTCCTGGTACTGAAGAGAATTCATGGTACCTTGCACACGCTGAAGCTTCCCTGTACCTGCAGAAGCAAAACAGCCCAAAGCATGATTGACCCCCCGCCATGCTTCACAGTAGGCAAGGTGTTCTTTTCTTCATAGGCCTTGTTCTTCCTCCTCCAAACATAGCGTTGATCCATGGGCCAAACAGTTCTAATTTTGTTTCATCAGTCCACAGAACACTATCCCAAAACTTCTGTGGTTTGTCCACATGACTTTTGGCATACTGCAGTCGACTCTTCTTATTCTTTGGAGACAGCAAGGGGGCGCCTGGGAGTTCTGGCATGGAGGCCTTCATTACGCAGTGTGCGCCGTATTGTCTGAGCTGAAACTTCAGTAGCCACATCTGACAAATCTTTTCTCAGTTCCTCAGCAGTCACACGGGGACTTTTCTCCACTCTACACTTCAGGTAGCGCACAGCAGTCGAAGTCAGCATCTTCTTTCTGCCACGACCAGGTAGCGTTTCAACAGTGCCCTTTGCCTTGAATTTGCGAATGATGCTTCCTATGGTCTCTCTTGGTATGTTTAACATCTTTGCAATCTTCTTATAGCCATTGCCCTTCCTGTGAAGAGTAATCACCTCTTCTCTTGTCTTCCTGGACCATTCTCTTGACTTCACCATGTTTGTAACCACACCAGTAAATGTCTAGAAGGAGCTGAGTATCACAGTCATTTTAAAGCTGCCTAATTGCTGCTTATTATGCTTTATTGCTTCTCTGTGACATCCACAGGTGTTTTCAATACCTGATTGAAAACACTTGAATGAACCTCTGTTCTTCAGAGTGGTAGTCTTTAAGGGGTTGAATAATTGTGTCAATGAAGAATTCACAAAAGAAACATTTACCACTGTATTACAAAACCAATGGATGTCATTTTAGTTGCATATGGTTCTTTAAAAAGTCCTGGTAGGATTTCATTCTGAATACAATTACAAATGTACACTAAATTCCCTAAAACCCTTTACAGCATTGGGGGTTGAATAATTTTGAACACAACTGTAAGTAAAGGGTCTTCAATCGTACTTTGAATTGGCGATGATGATTTTATCCAACATAATCAGTAACAACATATATAGGTTAGGTACACAGAATCCAACTGAGATTTAGGATATATACTCTCGTGCACAGACAGGAAACCACAATTAAGTTGCGCAATGACAAATAGGTGTTCGTCATGTTTTATAAATCTCTATCAGTTATATACACGCCTATATCACAAAGATAAGGAGAAAGCATTGATATTTCCAAAGGACTGTAGGTAAGATTGAAAGGATTAGAAGAGCGGAATCAGATTTAGAGAAAAAACGCTTTCAGCTTACCCATTGAAGCAGAATTCTAGTCTATACCTCGGTGGTTCGTGCCACCTACTTGACGCCACTAATCCGTATTAGGAATAGGAGTAAAGAGCCAGGTGACAGAAGGAGCCACCGGCAGGCATTGACAACCAAAAAACAATTAGACTGTTAAAAACATAATCTCGTCGCATTTCACCACAGAAATGGCTTCATCAGGAGTTTGTAGCGGTCACAAGGCTCCGCAACAACCCCCTTAGTGGCAGCACGCACGCAACAAGATTTAGCACGGGCTGTAAAGCGCCAGAAGGGTTACCTCTTGCACCCTAGTTGAGATTTGAGAGAACTGCTGGCAATGGGACAGAGTGCAGGTGAGCTCTGTCCCCAACACGCTACCCCACAGGATGGTGAGTTGACGGACTGTGGAATTGGTGGGCTTGAGGTCTGTGGCAAGCAGCCAGGAAGTTTATCAAGACTTCCTGGCACTGGAGACATGTCCCCATGCCCTGCTGCAAACACGGTTACTCCTTTGTGGCTCCGGAAGGAATATAAGGAGGGGGTAAGGGCATCTGTGGGTGTGGACCAGACCACGGTGCCAATGGAAAGAAGCAAACTTTTTGGGTCTTGGGTGCAGACTAACACAGGTCCAGACGAGGTTGTGATCTGGTACCTGGTGTCACGTCCTGGGTCTCTGGCGCCCCCTCTGGCTTCTATGGATATTGCATCCAAGTTCTGGACCTTTGGTTCACTTCAAGCCTGGACCTCACCTGGACTCAATTGTTTATGTGGACTCTGTATATAAGCAGGCATCGCCCTAAGAAGGGCGCTGCCTCATTTTGGTTTTCACTCTGATCCTAGCCTCCAGTTTATCCTTGTTCTCAGTCTGTTCTGTATTCCTAGTCTTGAGTTAAGCCTCACTGATTCTAGCTTCATTCTGATCCTGATCCTGCTTCAGTGTACTCAGCTCATGCATTCATGGTCAGGTCTGTCTTGCTTAGGTGATGTTTGCATTTAATATATCCTTTCTTAGTTCTTCTGTCTATATTCAGGTCTATGTTCTTGGTTCATGTCTGATATTCATGTTTTCTCTAGTTTAAATCCGGTTTATGTTCTTGCTTATGTTGCTCTAGTATTTAGCCCTCTCATGTTGTTGCTTTTTGATTAGCTATCTGTTTCATGCATTTCGTTCTGATCTGGTTCTATGTTTTGGTATTTTTAGTTTATTTCTAGTGCTCAGGTCTTTAGTTTCATGTGTGTTTTTCTTGATCCTTGCTGTTTATATACTTTGCTGTTGTAAATAAATCCCTTGTTTTTGTTTATTCAGTCATGTCTGTTAACTGCTCAAGTAGCTCACACCCCTTCTGTGCCATGTCAGGTCAGGCCCACCGTCACATAATGAGGCAGCCAGTACATAGTGAGCGAGCAGTAATTCTAGAGGTGCTGGAGATCCTGAGAGGGGCTAACAAGCTCATTACTCAGC